>JARYGA010049762.1:0-49727 GCA_030545235.1 Helianthus tuberosus
GCAGTAGACTACGAAATCGTCCGTGCCTTCAGGCAATGAGAGGATAGGTGCGCTACAGAGTCTATCCTTTAAGTGTTGAAACGCTGTTTCCTGTGCATTACCCCAACGGTAGACAACACCCTTCTGCGTCAGTAGCGTAAGTGGCTGAGCAATCTTTGAGAAATCTTTGATGAACCTTCTGTAATAACCCGCCAAACCCAAGAATTGGCGTATTTCTGTCGGTGTGCGAGGTGCAGGCCAGTTCTTGATCGAATCCACCTTGGATGGATCGACATGAATCCCATCCTTGTTTACCACATGGCCTAAGAAGTGGACTTCATGAAGCCAGAAGTCGCATTTTGAAAACTTAGCGTATAGCTGTTCCGTTCGAAGAAGTTCCAAAATAAGTCGTAAGTGTTGCTCGTGATCCTCCCGACTCTTCGAGTAGATCAGGATGTCGTCGATGAAAACAATGACGAACTTGTCAAGATAAGGTTTGCATACCCTGTTCATAAGATCCATGAAAACCGCAGGTGCGTTCGTTAATCCGAATGGCATGACCAGAAACTCGTAGTGGCCGTAGCGTGTTCTGAACGCTGTTTTGGAGACGTCCTCATCCCGGACTCTCAGCTGATGATATCCTGACCTTAAGTCTATTTTGGAGTAGTAGCTCGACCCTTGCAGCTGGTCGAATAAATCATCTATGCGCGGAAGAGGATAACGATTCTTGATCGTCACCTTGTTGAGTTCACGGTAGTCTATACACATCCTGAACGTACCGTCTTTCTTCTTTACGAATAACACTGGGGCTCCCCAAGGCGAAGAGCTAGGACGTATAAAACCCTTTTCCAAGAGTTCTTGTAGCTGCTTTGACAGTTCTTCCAATTCAGTTGGAGCCAAACGATAAGGCGCTCGAGCTATGGGTGCTGCTCCTTGAGCGAGCTCGATCTGAAATTCAACTTGACGATGAGGCGGTAACCCAGGTAATTCTTCTGGAAACACTTGAGGAAAATCGCGTACCACAGGAATATCCTCAATCTTTTTCTCTTTCTTCGATGAATCGGTAACGAGAGCTAAAACAGCTGTGTGACCCTTTCGTAAGCACTTCTGAGCCTTCAAGAAAGAAATGATGCCACTCACGACACCACTCTTGTCGCCTTGCACTTCGAGAGGTTCTTTACCAGAACGGGGAATACGAATGATCTTCTCCTTGCATAGGATCTCTGCTTGTTGTCTTCCCTAGTTCCCATTTCCTTGGTTGTGGTTCTGATTCTGGTTCTGGTTCAACCGTGGGCAGTGTCTCTTGAAGTGACATTCAGCACCACACTGATAACATCCCTTGTTACCCTGCTATTGCTGCTGATTCTATATATCCTGTGTCTGTTGTTGTTGGTTCTGGCTTGCAGGACGTGAGTTTCTACCCTCTTTGGCTCCATGACCAAGCTTGTCGCATCATTGACAATGATTTCGGTTGCACTGCCCGCTGTGGTGCGAGTTACATCGTTTGCACGTAGGGTAGCAGAAGTAGTGGAAGTAGTAGTGGTAGTAGTATCGCTGATACGTTGACGCAGCTTGTTCTGTCCCATTGTCTGGTCTGTGAGACGATGAGCAAGATGAGTAACATCTTGAATAGTAGCAAGATTAGCCGTCATCACATAGTTTTGAATTCCTGGTACTAAGCCTTTGAGGTACAGCTCAAAGCTCTTTATGAGAGGATCCACCATAGTTGGACACAAAATTGTCAGTTCGTTGGATCGTTATCGTGCACGCTTCTATCTCTGACCCCGTCATCTTCATGTTAAAGGACTCCACTTCCAACTTGTGGATGGCATCATAACTACTGTATTCACGTTTGATCAGTTCCTTAGAATCATTCCATGGGGTGGCATTAGCAGCCGCCAGCCCCAGCATCTGAACTTGCGCGTTCCACCAAGTTAGCGCAGTGCCTTCGAGAGTACCGGTGGCGTATTTCACCCTGCGAGCCTTAGGGCATTCACACATCTCAAATACTGACTCAAGCTTTTTAAACTAGTGGAGGTGTCTAACTGCTCCCTCCGTGCCACTGAAAGTAGTAGGACGACAGTCCATGAAAGTTTTGGAGGTGCACACAGGTGGTTGAGCGTGTTGACCTGTCGTGTGAGTAAGAGTAAACGTACTTGAGCACGAGTGTTGATTTACGAGAGTAGGATCTAAAGATCCTAGAGTAAGTGGTGATGGCAGGTTACACCTCCTGCCTCGGCAGCTGCGAGTGCTGCAGTAACTTGTTCAGTGATCGAAGCCGCCAACTGGGCTTGAGTTAGGTTAACGCGTCCACTCATGATCTTGACATCAAGGAGATCATGAGTGAGAGAGGTTCGCGAATAGTGCGATGACAGAAGAGAGTGAGCACGTAAGCGTTTTCAAGCAGTAACATATAGTAGGTTCTGTAACCTAAGCATACCACGAGCAAAGTTCTTTGTAATTCTAGCAAGTAGGTAAAGTAACATGAATAGTGGTACCTATGATATTGGCTAGAACTCGGGATATGTGTGGCAAAACTCCTGTCACTTGCAGGTAATTGGTAAACTGCTTTGATTCTTTTTTCTGATTCCGCAGTAGGGGGAGCTACTTCCTTAAATTCACTGCGAAAAGATCAAATAAGAAGATGTTAGCACAAGATAAAAGTTTAGAAGTACATGGGGACATTCATGATCCTACCGGTGGTTAACCACTCCACCGGAAGACTAGCACCCTCACGAATGGAGTCTCGTTTGACGAAGAAGAACTTGCGTTGCCATCCATCTTCGTTTTTGGTGGCTTTAAGAATAAGGGGTTTGCTAGAAGTTGAAAAAAGCATAAACCGACTGGAACCGTGGGATCGGAGGCGGTAAGCGATTGGCATATCTTCGATGCAAAGGTCGGGACAGTGAAGGTTTTTAATTTGGTTGAGTACGATTAATACCCTCCAGACCATGGGCATGGTTTGGGCAAAGGAAATACCGATAGTCCGGAAGAATTGCATCATAAATTCGGGAAAGGGGTACCGAAGACCTAGCGAGAAAGGGTATGCTGGGAAGCGGACCCAATCAGCAGAAGAAACGTCCGATCGAATTGATCGATCAAACGGTCTGAAGACCGTGCCATCAGGGAAAGCATCGGAAGCTCTCAATGCTGCAATGTCCGCGTTATCAAAAGCATAGATCTCCTTCTCGGGATTTTTAAGAAGATTTTGCTGGATGAAGGTCTCAGATGATTCGCCGGTTAGAGAAAAAGTTCTAGTAGCCATTGCAAGTAAAGGAAAAGAGATTGACATGAAATGAATAAGAAGTAAGGAATTACCTGGAGACTCCGTTGATGATATCTGCTTTTCAAACAAGAAGAGAGAAGATATAGGAGCGTTGTAGATGTCCATCGAGTTAAAAGCGCATTGGAAGTTGTATGGTGTAAGCTTGACCGTCATCTCGATTTAATTTCCTTGATTCGCGAGACAGGGTTTTTGAAATATATCCGTTGGATTGGTATACCAACACATATATTTGGGGACAATTGTTATGGGTCATTTTCTGAGCATATATATATATATATATATCCTGACTAATATTCTGCTTTTGATTGTTTATTTGTGATCAGGATACCAGATCAGGATATTGGTAACATCCTGGTGCGATATCCTGGTATTAACTAAATTAACCACGTGCAGGTTAGAAGCTGTGGGTCACTAACGGTCGAATGGACCTCTTCTCCTTAAGACTCTGGCAAACCAGTTACATGAGAGACGTTGAACCCGAAGGACCAGGTCTTCAACGTTCAAGTAGGGAATATCCGCCGAATCCCGGTTTAATAGGATAGTTTGTTGAATTTCTTTTACTATAAATAGATGGGGCGGATCAGATTAAGGCACACAATTTTTCACACACTCTCTTTAGCACACTTTTCTCTCTAGCTTCTAGCAAACAATACACACAAACACTTGTACTCGAATTACCTTGTAACACCTAGTTGATCCGCATCACATCCTGCACTGTATCCTGATATTCGAAGTAATAGAATAACAAGGCAGCTGCGATTTTCAGCTCCCGAGGTTTTGTGCCGGCGATCTAGATAGATCAAGGGCTTTCCTCGTACATCTCGTGTCACCCTTTACATTTTTGCTCATTGTTTGATCATAGATACAGTTGTATATCTTGAGTCGTATCCCGAAACTGTTTTTGTAAATAATTTGATTAACATATTTTCGACACTCGTTTCTAGCACACTACCTCACTTAACTAATTTGATCACTTAATTGCTTCGGTAATTTTTGACCAAAACAGGTATCAAACCTTATATGTTTAAAATAGTTTTAATACATACTATGCGTTAAAAACGCTTAAAAAAGCGATTTTGAGCTATTTCTGGGTTTTAAAAGGAAAGCTGATATTTTTATTATTCTAGAAGGCTCAAAATATATTATTTATCATATTAGATCAGTAGAAAAAGGTTTGGTATCAAAAGGATTTGCAAAACTCATTTTATAGCCTAAAAGGGCAAAACCGACAATTACCGAATCAAGCTTAGAACTCTATGTTATGCTCAGCCTAAAAATAAATAAAAAACTTCAGAATCCCAAAATATTATATTACATCAGTGGGTAAAAAGTTTGATGTCAAAAATTGGGTTTAGATAGGCTATAAGCTAATTACGCCATTTAATTAATAAAAAGCTTTTCATTTACGCTAATGAGCATAACTCCTAATCTAGACTTCAAACTGATGTCCAATTTTATGGACAACTTTATAAATCAGTAACTAAGGTTTCTATTCTTTTACATTTTAAAAAATCACGTTTTAAGGTCATGTGGGCATAATAGTCAATATTCAAGCATTTAACGGAAACATGCATATGAATCGGATAACTAATGAACCAAGTTGTATAATCTCAGAGGGTTATACCAACATGTATGTCACACCCCCAAAATCCACACGCGGAGTATCACCGCTTGGAGGCGTGACTGACCAGGATCAAGCCACCAATCATATTGAACATATAAGTAAATACCAAAAATCATTCATCAATACGAAAGGTGTTTTCAAAACCAAACATCAACAAGTATGTAGCGGAAGCATAAGTATGTAAACCCAAAGTAAATCATAAATTCAAGTGTTTAGATAGTTAACATGGCATCATCGATCCATGTCCCACAACGACCTGCTCCTCCCCGTGCAAGCTCCAAATGTACCTAAGGTCCTGCAAGGCATGCAGCAGAGAGTCAACAACTAGTTGAGCGAGTTCACAGTTAATAGGTTCGTTATACAAATCATGTATGCATTTAGTGGGGGCTTCCCATGTAGGTAGGTGCTAATAGTGGGGGTTTCCCATGATCATATGTATTACTGGTGGGGGTTTCCCACGTTTATATTTACTAATGGGGGCTTCCCATGTTTGTACTTACTAGACTATTTACAACCATGTGTTCTTCTAAATCCGAGAACAGGAATACGTACAAGGTCACGTAGGATTTACGTGAGTGCCCTTCCCCGAGGACAGTGGTACGTGTGGGGTTTACGTAGGTTTTACGTAAGTGTCTTTCCGACCCGGAAGACAGTAGTGGGTATTAGTTTACGTAGGTTTTACGTAAGTGTCCTCCCGACCCGGGAGACAATGGTAGATACTAGGTTACGTAGGTTTTACGTAAGTGTCCTGACTATCCCGAGGACGATGGTCTATAGTCTAGCGATAGCGTAAGTACGAGTAGTTATCCATTACAAATAATCCAACCCAATTCCCAACCCGGGAATCCCATGCCTTGGCTGTGTGAACTCACCTTGGTTTGCTCGGTATGCTAAGTATGTGCTCGCAAATAATCAATCTCGTCCTATTATATGCACGTATGTGAAATCAGTTTATGTTCGCGTATAGACACACAGTTGGTAAGCAAGTAGCACGTAGCACGTATTTAAGATCATACACATGATGGTTACACTTAACAGCAGTTAACTAACTCAGTTAACTATTGAACAGAATGAAAACAAGTTACTGTGCTGATTATCTGTCCGACGAAACACCCTTCCCTTGTTTCGTCGTTTAATCCCTTTGACGAAACACCCGTTTCGTCATTAACGTGATTCGTCGCAGAGATCTCGGCGAAACATATCCTGTTTCGTCGTTACCTCTGTTTCGTCAATAGTATTATGATTCGTCAATTATCCGTTTCGTGGAAATCCGTTACGTTGTGATATCAGTTACGTAAAAACCCTAATTCTGCCATCAATCACATACGAGAGTCATACATAAGCTCATCATCATAGTCATACAGTAATCATGTGTCTCAAATCATTAATAGTTTCATCATCTAGCATGAACCCTAGTTTACGTGCACAACATATCGATTAACATACGGAATCAAATCACCGAACCCTATCAAGATGCTAACGTGTAAACAGAATCGGATCGTATAAACAACATCCGGAACCGAGTATTCGATCGTATCGGGTTTTACAAAGAGTTACGCACCTAATTAATCATGTATATCGAAATCATGAACATCATAAACATACATTCATAACAGTTTCATAATTCAAGTATTTACATAAACATATAACGAATAATCAGAACATCAATGAAACCGAGTTAACGAATACGCACTCACCGAGATGAACGGAATAATAACTAGATCGATTCGGGGCTTCGGGGACACTAGGTTGCCGTCACAGAGAAGAAGGGACTCTAGGGTTTCGGTTGTGATGATAAGTTTCACGAATGAAACAGTTTTGTGATATAAAACCCATCTAGCAAAGGTTGGGCCCGTAACTGGGCTTCGGCGAATCTGGGCTCGGCGAAACACATTCTGTTTCGTCGAGTTGTAGTTGGCGAAACAGCCTGGTTTCGTCGGAATGTACTTGGCGAAACACAATTGTGTTTCGTCGGGCTCTTTCCTATGTTAAGCAATTTAAGTTTTACAAACAGTACACATGTTATACAATCACACATAACCATGCAACCACAACTATATAGTCAAAGTCAACGTGCATTAAACGCGAATAAAGAATGTCGGAATTTCGAGTTGTCACATTATCCCCAACTTGAAAGAAATTTCGTCCCGAAATTTAGCATGCGGTTACTGAGGAAGCTAATGGTGTGACGTTGTTTACCTGTTTCGTATCGCGGCTCCCCGAGCATGTTTGCGAAGATTACTGGTTTTCTTGGGGTGTCACAATGTAACCTGGTCCAAATACGGCTCTAAGTCATTTCTAAAACATGCTACAATGGGTCAGAACTGAAAGTCAAAGAAAAAGTCAAATTATGCGACTTTCGGCTCTGAACCAAGCCTAAACTAAAAATTGTCAGGTTGAACATGTTTAGACATGTTCTTATATTAATTACCAAGTTATATTAATGATAAAACATGTTACATGGCTCCTACATTGCTAATTATGCATTAATTTGAAAATAAGCTTTCTGTTGACTTTTTAAGGTTAGCTTTGACCCGATAATTGACCTGGTTAGAGTGGGAATCAGAGGGTGCCCTTTTAAGGGTTTATTGCCCACATAATTACCAACTCATAGGTACTTTCAATTTGAAATTTGACTGGAAAAATTATAAGTAATCACAAAATCAAACTCTAATTACGACGGTTTGACTTTAAGCTAATTAACTAAGCTAAACTGAATTAAGGAAAGTTAAGGACACTTACCAAGGTCCTAAGCACGACTAGGAAGCCTAATAAAACTTGGTTTCTGATCAGAGAGCTCCAGAAATAAGCTTGTGAAGGTTTGCAAGTGAGTGGCACAATGTTGCAAACTTGGGTGTCCTTATATATGCATTTTGATCACTTAGGATCATGCCAAGGAAGTCTACAAGAGTTATGAGATCAGTACAAGTGCCCCTATTGCATGTAATACCATTGGAGGAGTCCCTGGTGTGCAAAACAAGCTTCCAAAGTCGGTTAACAGACCTGAACTAGCACCTGCAGGTGAATTCTGTCGTTGGGGTGTTCAGGCGGCCCGCGTAAGGGTCCCCTGATACCTTACGCGGTGTGACACCTGTGTAAATGCGATCATCAAACAAATACCAAACCAATGAAATATTGTATTTCATACTTGGGATCTGTATAAATATGTGTATCTTTTACACATATCAATTCTTGTTCGATTACAAGCTCTAAATCACTTTCTGGAAGGTTATACGCGCACTGATGCGTAAATATAACCAGTTTAATGCAAAAAACACTCCGGAATAGTGAAATAGGCTTAACATACCTTAAATAACCTATACATAACTTAGAAATAAGTTTTAAAGGCTTTGGTATGGCAAAAACAAGTTAAATCGCTTACAGGGACTAAAGTTGACAAACTGCGAAAGTATGCCAATCTGAACTGTAACAGACATTCCGGAACATGACCATAAGTTAAACACACCTTAAATATCCTTTATATAGCTTAGAAATAGGCTTTGAGGGGTTCGGTGTGCTAAAATAAACTTTTGGGTCATTCAGGGACTAAAAGCATCAAAAAGTGCACAAGTTTACACTTTCTCGCATAACTTACATTCTGAATACACCCGGACATCCAAAAATTTATTTAAGCACTAAAACATTTTATTTTAGTGTTTGGCATAAGAAAAATCCATTCGTCACGTCATTTGGATCGTTTTTCGCGCTTATGCGCATTCCGTCGTAATTAGCCGAACAACGCAACCGTACGGCTAAACGAACCGACATACGAGATATTATTGAGAACATTTTAAGTTCCCTTTACCTTAACTTCATTTTAGAGCTTTTAAATGGGGTTAACGAGCCTTAAACGCGTCGGAAAAGGCCTTATTACACTACAGGGACCAAATCTGCCATTTTTGAAACTTTCTGTGCAGAAACATTGAATCTGGCCTATACCACCTTTGCACATGGTTTTGGGAAATACTATGGGCTGGTTTGATGTGCACATGGTATTAAAATACCATGGGTGCAAGTGTATGGCCAAGATGGAAGCACTTTTTCCAAGAAACGATCCTAACGGTTCGGGAAATCCTATAAATACCCCATGCCTTTATTTGCAAAACCCACAAGAATTTTGATTTCAGAAACTCTAAGTTGAAACCATTGTTTTATACCTGAGTTACTTAGATCGAGATTATCATTCGGGGACCCTTCGTAAGTATTCCTTCTTTCTTTTATTGCTTTTCGAGTCCGAAAGTCAAACTTTGTTTGACTTTCTGCGTTGACCAGTTTATGGTCAATGCGAAGTTTGTTTGAACTTCACAAGGTGATTGTAATCACGATGGTTATAGTCCCTTGGGACTATGCCTACTGATTACCACGTTGTCTAGGGTCGTAAGGGTAAGCGATCTCATAAATCGCTTATACCTTCGAACCCGACCCATTTAGTCGATCATTAGGATCCGACCAAACACATTAGGTGACCATAGTAGGTAGGGAATAACCTTCCGAGGTTATACCCTACGGTCACATCGTTTGAGTAGTTGTATGATAGGTAGTTTATATGCCTTAGGTAAATTACCAAAATGCCCTTTTTTACGCCAAAATTCATTTTTAGCATATGTAACATAACTTTTGGTATCTAAACAGATTTGGTAACAATATTAGATGTGTTAAGGCATATTTTACTTGTCATAGGACTAGTTAGACGTTCCGAACGCGTTTCACGCGAACGACGCGTTAAAGTAGCAAAAACTACCTAAACGGGTTGTAATGGGTAGTAAGCACTTATGTTAGGTTTCTTTTAGTATGTCGGCTTTGTTAAACCATATTACACGAGTCTCCATACTCGTTTGGTTTACGAACCCTCATTCTATCTAAATCCTCCGATTTAGGTCCGGTTTATTAACATAGTTACCTATATTAGGTGCCGTTTGATTCCGAGATCTCTAGCATTGTTTGGTTGTTACTCAATGACTACTAAGCAATCTCAAGTGAGTACATAGACCCCTCTTTTACTGTTTTCCAAACTGTTTTGGGGTGAAACACATGTGCCTACTTGTTACTTTCATGCTTTCCTATTTTCACATCATATACCTGCTATGTTCGTTAGTACATTATAGTACATGATTTCATTACATTACATGCTATGTATGCCCATTGTGTGCATACTTAGTACATCGTTTTACATTACATGCTATGTATGCCCATTGTGTGCGTACTTAGTACATCGTTCTACATTACGTTTCATGTTATGTATGTCCATTGTGTGCATACTTAGTACATTGTTTTACATTGCATTTCTGTTGCAAATGCTCATCCAGCATATGAACACATTATACTACATTTTGAACCGTTGTAACTATTTGACTATGTGAACCGTCGTAACCATTTGATTATATGAACCGTTTGTAACTGTTGAACCATGTGAATCATTTGTAACTGTTGAACCGTGTGAACCATTTGTATCTGTTGACCTGATTTACATTTGACAATAGACATTTGACTATACATAAACATTTCTACAATTGTTAAACATTACATCTTGGTGGTTTGGTTTGAGTAAGTGATTTAAGTAACGATGCGTGTGTAATATGATACAAGCATGGTGGATACGCCGTTGGTACTTCCTATATATAAGTGTCTGTATGGTATTACATATCGTAGCGTTATTTGAACCATTTCAATTTGAGACATATAACATTTTATACAAATAACATACTTTTCACAAGACATTGTTTTACAAACAACTTATCTTATACAAACCCATTTTACATGGTTATTCATTTAAGCATACATTATTCTCTTATTTACACATATCATCTCATCTTATCATTTTTCAAATGATTTACAAGACAAAGCAAATTACAAGGTTCATGACTAAACATCTTTCTCAAACATAAGTCATGAATTCTGTTTTCACAAAACCTATGTATCTCACAGGCATTTTTATGCTGACGTACCTATTTTCACATGTGTTTTCAGGAGATGATGCATAGGACTTATCAAGACATACTTAGGCGGACCTGTGCCTTAGTGACTTAAAACGAGACAAGAACTAGTTAATTTATGTTATGTACTCTTTGTTTCTTGTTTAAAACAATGTAAACTCTCATGTTTGATTAATAAAACGAAACTTCAATTGCCATGGATTTGAAACAATTAATTCTGTTACAACACTCCCCGACGTTTCCGCCACGTTTTGTATATTCTACGTGGTCAGGGTGTGACAGAAAAGATGATATCAGAGCCAATGGTTATAGGGAATTAGGTTATTAGTAATGCTTTGACCTAGTCTATAACCTTCTTAGGACCGTAACGCGAGTTTACTTGCGTTTAGTCATAAAACAATACCGTCGCCTATCCTTAGGCGACGACCACAACAAGAACATAAATTTCAAAACCGCTTTGAAAACTAATCATCTGTTTTAGGATGATTGATTACTAGGTTTTGAACCCTCTGTTATATGGTTTTGAACCCCTTTGAATTTTCAAAAATCTCGTCAAGGTTTTGGGTTTTAAATAATGTGAACACGTGCAAACTGGAAGGGTGAATGCCTGTATTCTGGGTTTTCTGGCTAGGCAAGCACTTCGTATATATCTCATCAGACGCGAGACCAGTTGTGCTTACCTGGGAATTCTTGGGATAAGTGTTCACTTATATGCGAGCATGTCTTCGCGATACATTATTTTTGACCCATTCACTTTGATTAGTCACAATGTGTCGGTTGTTTACCTTGTGGTAACAAACAAATGACCACTATCCTTGCTTTCATCAGATTTGTTTCATCTCATTCTTTTCGTCTAATTCTCTCACTCGTTTCCTTTCATGTTTCCTCTTTTAGAATGCCTCCTCGACGCGAAAACCAGATAGCGACTGCCGAACTGGCAGAAATCATTGCACAACAAATGGCTGCTCAATTCCCAAACCTCTTTGCTCAATGGAACCAAGCCAACAACAACAACAATGGTCCATGCAATTTCAAGAGTTTCAATTCGGCTAAGCCACTCAATTTTAGTGGTTCTGAGGGAGCGACTGGGCTTCTTCAATGGTTCGAGAGCATTGAGAATACTTTCCGCCACGTGCAGTGTCCTGACAATCGCAAGGTCGAGTTTTCTTCGAGTGTGTTCCAGAAGAGGGCCCTTACGTGGTGGAACGGGGTTATGAGAGATCGTGGTGCAGAAGTTGCTCTAGCACAGACATGAGCTGAACTTAGGGCCCTTATGATGAAGGAATTCTGTCCTCGTCACGAGATCAAGGCCTTGGAAAGGGAATTTGACAATCTTGAGCAAGACAGCGGTGAGCATCGAGCCTACACGGACCGTTATGAGGAGTTAAGTCTGTTATGCCCAAACATGGTCACACCTTTGGATAAGGCAATCAAAAAGTACATTTATGGCCTCCCTGACTCAATACAAGACATTGTGACTGGTAGCAACCCTACTACAGTTAGACATGCCATTGAACTATCTGCAACCTTGACTGAATCTCAGATCATGAAACGCAAGCTTTTCCGAAAAGGTGACAAGAAACCGGTCGAGGAACCGAAACCAATCGAGGAATCAAAGACCATGGATAAACAGACTGGATCCCCTAAGAAGTCAAAGAAGTGGAAGGCTTCTCATAACTTCGCCGTGGTCACTCACAATGATCAAGCCGTCCCCAACCAACCAGCTCAACCCCCTGCCAGGAAACCCTACAACGGAACTGCACCTTTATGCAACCAGTGTGGCCTACATCATCATGCTGAGGTGAAGTGCCGCACATGCCAAGTTTGCGGACTTATAGGTCATACAACGAGGGTTTGCCCAACAGCAGCTGCACCAAATCAAGTTAACAACAATCCTGCTCAAGCTCGTTTTCCACTGGGGTCTTGCTACAACTGTGGCGAGATGGGCCATTTTCGTAGGAATTGCCCAAAGCTTGCTAATGCAAATCCAGCACAGGGATGAGTATCTGACCGACATAAGATAACGCTGTTTAGAAAATAATCGAGCCTTGTGTATTATTTTCTTTTGTTATCACGATCTATGAAACAGTTGTTGTTATTGTTGTTATGAATAAATCTTTCATTTACAATTTAATATGTTTATGTGGTTGCATGTATAAACATATCCTCTACAATACCAACAATCAAGGAACCATATTCCTTGAAGAACAGACTACCCCCAAATTTCTTTCATTGTATGATCTATTGCGTTTTCCACGAAAATCCTAAGTACCCGTTTCTTCCAAGAGAAACGAAGTACGAGATGCCAAGTTAATAGCAATCAATAACAAGATAATAACAATTAAACAATTATGTGATTATGTGCTTATGTGTTCCCTTTTATGTGTCATGTGATCAAAATTATGTTATCCAAATCCTCGTAGAATCTTACATATCCTTGTACAAGAGATTCATGGTAGGATACCCAAAAGGCACTATCTAAAATCATTAATGGACTTCTACGTTGTAGATAAGTCCCTTGGATTATAAAGTACTGCTTCATAATTAGACCCCTTGAGTGGTCTAGTTAAACAGATCGATCAAAAAAAAATCTGGTTAGGAATATTATGTGATGATATAGATGAAAGGACTCCTTGGTGACCTAATTAAGAAGATCCTCTGTCGATCTAATTAAAAGGACCCTATGGTAGTCTAGTCACCCTCATCACAAGTTTGATATCCTTCCCCACAACATTACAAAACGAACTGTGCGGACTGTGCAAGGAATTACGTAATTATGGATGCATACATAATTATGGAATTTAGTGCACAGAAATCACAGCAAGTTCTATCATGTATCTAAGTTAACCTAATTCATTTCCAATTCTGATGAAGCATCCGTTGAGGAAAAATGAACTAGCTATTCATTTTTCACTTCTGAGGAATATCTGTTGAGGAAATGAATATCCGTTTATCCTTCATTTCCAATTCTGAAGAATACCCGTTGAGGAAAATGCCTCCGTTTGTTCATTTTTGTTCTGAAGATTATCCGTTGAGGAAATGAATATCCGTTTATCCTTCATTTCCAACTCTGAGGAAGCAACCGTTGAAAATGACTCCGTTAGTTCATTTTTGTTTCTGAAGATTATCCGTTGAGGAAATGAATATCCGTTGTTAAATCTTTCATTTCCGTACCTGAGGAAGCAACCGTTGAAAATGACTCCGTTAGTTCATTTTCGTTTCTGAAGATTATCCGTTGAGGAAATGAATATCCGTTGTTAAATCTTTCATTTCCGTACCTGAGGAAGCAACCGTTGAAAATGACTCCGTTAGTTCATTTTCGTTTCTGAAGATTTTCCGTTGAGGAAATGAATATCCGTTGATTATTCCTTCATTTCAATTATGAAGAATAACCGTTGAGGAAAATGACCCAGTTTGTTCATTTTCGTTCTGAAGAATATCCATTGAGAGAAATGAATATCCGTGGATTATTCCTTCATTCCCGTTTCTGACGAAGGACCCATTAAGGAAGAATGAATCATCCATTCGTTTTCACTTCTGAAGAATATCCGTTGAGGGAAAGGTATATCCGTTTAGTTAAAAATCCTTTATTTTCCATTTCCGAAGAACCCGTTGAAGAAAATGACCCCGTTCATTCATTTTCGCTTCTGAAAAGTATCCGTTGAGGAAAATAACAAAATTATGCTTTACATATCTCTGGTGGTTATTTGACACAAAGTCACAAATAGACTCATACGAATAAATTTCGGGATGAAATTTCCTTAAGTAGGGGAGACTGTGCCACCTGTGTAAATGCGATCATCAAACAAATACCAAACCAATGAAATATTTTATTTCATACTTGGGATCTGTATAAATATGTGTATCTTTTACACATATCAATTCTTGTTCGATTACAAGCTCTAAATCACTTTCTGGAAGGTTATACGCGCACTGATGCGTAAATATAACCAGTTTAATGCAACAAACACTCCGGAATAGTGAAATAGGCTTAACATACCTCAAATAACCTTTACATAACTTAGAAATAAGTTTTAAAGGCTTTGGTATGGCAAAAACAAGTTAAATCGCTTACAGGGACTAAAGTTGACAAACTGCGAAAGTATGCCAATCTGAACTGTAACAGACATTCCGGAACATGACCATAAGTTAAACACACCTTAAATATCCTTTATATTGCTTAGAAATAGGCTTTGAGGGGTTCGGTGTGCTAAAATAAACTTTTGGGTCATTCAGGGACTAAAAGCATCAAAAAGTGCACAAGTTTACACTTTCGCACATAACTTACATTCTGAATACACCCGGACATCCAAAAATTTATTTAAGCACTAAAACATTTTATTTTAGTGTTTGGCATAAGAAAAATCCATTCGTCACGTCATTTGGATCGTTTTTCGCGCTTATGCGCATTCCGTCGTAATTAGCCGAACAACGCAACCGTACGGCTAAACGAACCGACATCCAAGATATTTTTGAGAACATTTTAAGTTCCCTTTACCTTAACTTCATTTTAGAGCTTTGAAATGGGGTTAACGGGCCTTAAACGCGTCGGAAAAGGCCTTATTACACTACAGGGACCAAATCTTCCATTTTTGAAACTTTCTGTGCAGAAACATTGAATCTGGCCTATACCACCTTTGCACATGGTTTTGAGAAATACTATGGGCTGGTTTGATGTACACATGATATTACAATACCATGGGTGTAAGTGTATGGCCAAGATGGAAGCACTTTTTCCAAGAAACGATCCTAACGGTTCGGGAAATCCTATAAATACCCCATGCCTTCATTTGCAAAACCCACAAGAATTTTGATTTGAGAAACTCTAAGTTGAAACCATTGTTTCATACCTGAGTTACTTGGATTGAGATTATCATTCGGGGACCCTTCGTAAGTATTCCTTCGTTCTTTTATTGCTTTTCGAGTCCGAAAGTCAAACTTTGTTTGACTTTCTGCGTTGACCAGTTTATGGTCAATGCGAAGTTCGTTTGAACTTCGCAACATGATTGTAATCATGATGGTTATAGTCCCTTGGGACTATGCCTACTGATTACTACGTTGTCTAGGGTCGTAAGGGTAAGCGATCTCATAAATCGCTTATACCTTCGAACCCGACCCATTTGGTCGATCATTAGGATCCGACCAAACACATTAGGTGACCATAGTAGGTAGGGAATAACCTTCCGAGGTTATACCCTACGGTCACATCGTTTGAGTAGTTGTATGATAGGTAGTTTATATGACTTAGGTAAATTACCAAAATGCCCTTTTTTACGCCAAAATTCATTTTAAGCATATGTAACATAACTTTTGGTATCTAAACTGATTTGGTAACAATATTAGATGTGTTAAGGCATATTTTACTTGTCATAGGACTAGTTAGGCATTCCGAACGCGTTTCACGCGAACGACGCGTTAAAGTAGCATAAACTACCTAAACGGGTTATAATGGGTAGTAAGCACTTATGTTAGGTTTCTTTTAGTATGTAGGCTTTGTTAAACCATATTACACGAGTCTCCATACTCGTTTGGTTTACGAACCCTCATTCTATCTAAATCCTCCGATTTAGGTCAGGTTTATTAACATAGTTACCTATATTAGGTGCCGTTTGATTCCGAGATCTCTAGCATTGTTTGGTTGTTACTCAAGGACTACTAAGCAATCTCAAGTGAGTACATAGACCCCTCTTTTACTGTTTTCCAAACTGTTTTGGGGTGAAACACATGTGCCTACTTGTTACTTTCATGCTTTCCTATTTTCACATCATATACCTGCTATGTTCGTTAGTACATTATAGTACATGATTTCATTACATTACATGCTATGTATGCCCATTGTGTGCGTACTTAGTACATCGTTTTACATTACATGCTATGTATGCCCATTGTGTGCGTACTTAGTACATCGTTCTACATTACATTTCATGTTATGTATGTCCATTGTGTGCATACTTAGTACATTGTTTTACATTGCATTTCTGTTGCAAATGCTCATCCAGCATATGAACACATTATACTACATTTTGAACCGTTGTAACTATTTGACTATGTGAACCGTCGTAACCATTTGATTATATGAACCATTTGTAACTGTTGAACCATGTGAATCATCTGTAACTGTTGAACCGTCTGAACCATTTGTATCTGTTGACCTGATTTACATTTGACAATAGACATTTGACTATACATAAACATTTCTACAATTGTTAAACATTACATCTTGGTGGTTTGGTTTGAGTAAGTGATTTAAGTAACTATGCGTGTGTAATATGATACAAGCATGTTGGATACGCCGCTGGTACTTCCTATATATAAGTGTCTGTATGGTATTACATATCGTAGCGTTATTTGAACCATTTCAATTTGAGACATATAACATTTTATACAAATAACATACTTTTCACAAGACATTGTTTTACAAACAACTTATCTTATACAAACCCATTTTACATGGTTATTCATTTAACCATACATTATTCTCTTATTTACACATATCATCTGATCTTATCATTTTTCAAATGATTTACAAGACAAAGCAAATTACAAGATTCATGACTAAACATCTTTCTCAAACATAAGTCATGAATTCTGTTTTCACAAAACCTATGTATCTCACAGGCATTTTTATGCTGACGTACCTATTTTCACATGTGTTTTCAGGAGATGATGCATAGGACTTATCAAGACATACTTAGGCGGACCTGTGCCTTAGTGACTTAAAACGAGACAAGAACTAGTTAATTTATGTTATGTACTCTTTGTTTCTTGTTTAAAACAATGTAAACTCTCAGGTTTGATTAATAAAACGAAACTTCAATTGCCATGGATTTGAAACAATTAATTCTGTTACAACACTCCCCGACGTTTCCGCCACGTTTTGTATATTCTACGTGGTCGGGGTGTGACATGCGGCCCGTGTGGCTTTCCAGAACCAGCCAAACAAGTTTCGTTCATTGCACTTTAGGTCCTTGGTCCTTCCAAACGTGGTTTTACCTTTATTTCTTGCACTTTTGGCCCTCTAACTTGACTTTTAAGGGCTCCAAGACATAATTAAACATTGTTAAGTCCTTGGTTAACTTTGTGATTACCCGAAAAGTCATAAATTTCAACGTTGACGCTTTCAACCCCTTGTATACGAATATTGCCATAACTTTCTCATACGATAACGAAACTTTGTGAAATTTTTATCACACAATCTAGGAGCATAATTTATCGTTACAAAGCTTCGGGTTCGCTAAAAGGTCACTCAGAGGTATACTTCAAACATGTTGACACATTTAACCCCTGTAGTTTGTAATTTCTCACTTTCTTTCACATTTAGCTTCGTATGATCCATAATTTATTCGTTTAAGGGTATAAACATCGTGTAGGGCTATTGTGAAGTATATTTATCCATTGTTGACACTTTAAAACCTTTTATTCACATACTTTCCTTGTTTGTCAACTTTAGTCCCTCATACGCAAATCTTGTACACGTTTAAAGCTCATGACACGTGTCGATACATTATTGACATAAATTTACGAGGTGTTACATCCTCACCCCCTTAAAAGAAATCTCGACCTCGAGATTTACTAAAACAAATGAGGGTGCTTTTCTTTCATTATGGACTCTACCTCCCACGTAAACTCGGGACCTCTCGGGCATCCTATTTGACCTTTACAATCGGCACTTGCTTCCTTCGAAGCTTCTTAACCTGTCGATCCTCGATCTACAAAGGTTTTTAAACAAACTTTACGCTCTCATCTATGTGCACATCCTTATGTGACATGACTAGCGACTCATCAGCTAGACATTTCTTTAGATTGCAGATGTGGAATACATTGTGAATACCACTGAGCTCTTCAGGTAAGTTTAACTTATAAGCCCCTGATCCGACACATTCGATGATCTCGAATGGACCTATATACATTGGTCTTAATTTACCTTTCTTACCAAATCGCATCACTCTCTTCCAGGGTGATACTTTAAGCAAAACCTTATCACCAACCTCAAACTTTAGAGGTTTACGCCTTTTGTTTGCGTAGCTTTTCTGCCTATCTCTGGCAGCTTTGAGACGATCTCTTATCTGCACAATCTTATCAGTCGTCTCCAGAACTATCTCAGGTCCTGTTAGTTGGACATCTCCAACTTCTGCCCAACAAACGGGCGTTCTGCGCTTCCTTCCATAAAGGGCTTCGAATGGTGCAGCTCAGATACTTGAGTGATAGCTGTTATTGTATGAAAACTCGATTAGTGGAAGATGATCATCCCAACTTCCACATAAATCTATAAAATAAGCTCTTAACATATCCTCCAGCGTCTGAATTGTTCTCTCGCTTTGACCATCCGTTTGCGGATGATATGCCGTACTGAAGTTTAGTCGGGTGCCTAAGGATTGCTGAAAGCTTTTCCAGAAATGCGAGGTATACCTTGTATCCCTATCAGATATTATATACACTGGCACCCCGTGGAGAGATACAATCTCGTCCATGTACAACTGAGCTAACTTATCTGAGCTGTGTGTTTCCTTAATAGGTAGGAAGTTAGCTGACTTAGTCAGTCTATCCACTATCACCCAAATAGTATTGTTTCCTCTCTTTGTCTTTGGCAACTTAGTGATAAAATCCATTGTCACCATCTCCCACTTCCAGGTGGGAAGTTCAGGCTGTTGTAACAAACCTGACGGCTTTTGGTTTTCAGCTTTAACTTGCGCTCATGTCAAACATTTGGCTACATAGGTAGCTATAGACTTCTTTAAGCCTATCCACCAAAAATTTGCCTTCAGATCCTGGTACATCCTATCAGCTCCAGGATGAACGGAGTATTTAGAACTGTGGGCTTCCTGGAGGATCGCATCCCTAAGTCCTCCATAAATCGGAACCCATATTCGTCCATTTAACTTCAGGACTCCTTCTTTGCCATAGGATAACTGTTCAACAGTTACTCCTAGCTTCTCATCAGGATAGTTAGCTTCTAGTACAGCTTCCTTCTGTGCGGCTAACAACCTTTCATTCAAGCTGTTTCTCAATTCAATGCTCTTGGCATTGATTCTTATGGGCTTCACCCTTTCCTTTCTACTTAAGGCATCGGCGACCACATTCGCCTTGCCTGGATGGTATCGTATCTCACAGTCATAATCATTTAAAGTTTCCATCCATCGTCGCTGCCTCATGTTTAAGTCCTTATGATTAAACAAGTGATGAAGGCTCTTGTGATCTGAATAGATCACACATTTGGTACCATACAAATAATGTCTCCACAATTTTAGTCCAAATACAACGGCACCCAATTCCAAGTCATGGGTGGTGTAGTTCTTCTAGTGCACCTTTAACTGTCGAGAAGCATAGGCAATGACCTTGCCTTTCTACATAAGCACACATCCCATACCTGTGTGCGATGCATCACAATAAACTATGAATTATTCGATTCCTTCAGGCAATGTTAACACGGGTGCATTGCTCAACTTCTGTTTGAGAATGTCAAAGGATTCTTACTACTTAGGCCCCCAGTCAAACTTGACATTCTTGCGGGTTAATGAAGTTAGGGGTGCTGCAATCCTTGAGAAGTTTTCAATAAATCGTCTATAGTATCCTGCCAAACCCAAAAAGCTACGAATTTCCGTGGGCGTCTTTGGCTCTTGCCAATTCATGACAGCTTCAACTTTAGCGGGATCCACTTGGATACCACATTCACTAACTACATGTTCAAGAAACTGGACTTCACGAAGCCAAAATTCACATTTTGAAAACTTGGCATGAAGCTTCTTTTGTTGAAGTAGTTCTAGAATACATCGAAGGTGCTTCTCATGGTCGGCCTGATTCTTTGAATAAATCAGAATGTCGTCAATGAAGATGATAACAAATTTGTCCAAGTATGGCTTGCAGACACGGTTCATGAGGTCCATGAACGCTGCTGGTGCATTAGTGAGCCCAAAAGGCATCACTAGGAACTCATAAGGACCATAACGAGTCCTAAATGCAGTCTTATGCACATCTTCGTTTCTAACCTTTAACTGATGGTAGCCTGACCTCAAATCGATCTTGGAGAAGTAGCTTGCTCCTTGGAGCTGATCG
This sequence comes from Helianthus tuberosus, assembly GCA_030545235.1. Taxonomy (NCBI): domain Eukaryota; kingdom Viridiplantae; phylum Streptophyta; class Magnoliopsida; order Asterales; family Asteraceae; genus Helianthus; species Helianthus tuberosus. Next base: position 20,876 of record JARYGA010049762.1, read on the forward strand.
AACAGATCGTCGATCCTGGGCAATTGATATCTATTCTTGATAGTAACCTTATTGAGCTAGCGATAATCAATGCGTAGACGCATCGATCCATCCTTCTTTTTCACAAACAGAATTGGTGCCGCCCAAGGAGATGAACTAGGATGAATAAAACCTTTTGCCAACAAATCATCTAACTGAGTCCTTAACTCTTTCATCTCTGTTGGTGCCAACCTGTATGGTGCCCTTGCAACAGGTGCTGCTCCTGGAATAATGTCAATTCTGAATTCTACTTGCCTATCTGGTGGCAAGCCAGGTAGTTCTTCAGGAAATACTTCGGGATATTCAGAAATGACGGGGATGTCTTCAATATTAGGCTTCGGCTCATCAATAGTCACTTATGCCATGTAGATGACACAACCCTTCTTCATACACCTTGAAGCCTTCAGCATGGACACTTGCTTAGGCAATCCATACTGAGTATCCCCCTGTATGGTAAGTGGCTCACCATACGGAGTCTTGATAACCAATCCATGCCTATTACTATGTCGAAGCCAGCTAACTTCAAAGGAAGTAAGGACAATGGAAAAGAGTGGTTCCTAATGGATATGAAGCATCCATCTAACATGGTTGATATGGTTTCTATGGTGCCATCGGCTAATTCAACCTCATATTTTATGCTTAGGGTTCTAACAGGTAGGTTTAACAACTTACAAAACTTATCATCGACAAACGACTTATCAGCTCCAGAATTAAATAACACTCTTGCATAAACATCATTAATAAGGAATGTACCTGTTATGACATTATCATACTGGATAGCCTCCTGAGCGTTCATCTGGAAAACCCTAGCATTGGTCTTTTTCCCTTCCTCAGCTTTCTTAGCAAATTTTGGGCAGTTGGACTTGATATGCACTTTTTCATTGCAGTTATAGCACGTAGCATCCTTGATTTTCTTACAGTCTAAGGTCTTGTGCTCAGAAGACTTACAAATCCCACAAGCTCTTGGTTGTGATTGAGATTTCGACTCGAATATGCACCTTCCGAAATGGTGCTTCTTACAGACTTTACACTTGGGCTTATCACCCGACTATTGACCATCCTTTTTAGTTCCAGAATTCTTTTTGTGGTCATTATTTCTCTTATGCTTCTTGTCTGAACGTCGTGAGTTGTCATCTTCACGCTTCCTCTTCTCAGCATCTGTGTTTCTCAGCGATCTCTGCCTGACCGCGTCCAAAGTAAGGGACAAAGATATATCAGCTGCAGATCTGAAAGTAGCTGGTCGAGAGGCCTTCACACTCGACTTGATCTCTGGGGCTAGACCCCCAATGAAACGAGTTATTCTCTTGGGTTCCAGAGTCACCAGATACGGAACCAATCTAGACATAGTGTTGAAGCTCGTAAGGTAAGCTTGACAATCCAGGTTTTTCATAACCAATGACAAGAAATCAGGTTCAATCTTTTCAACCTCATGCTGAGGGCAGTAATTCTCCATAATCAACGTCACAAACTGTTCCCATGTCAGGTTGTACAATGGGATCTTTCCTGTAGCTTGGATCAAAGACCTCCACCAAGCTAGTGATTCACCTTTGAATGACTGAGATACAAACTTTACCACATCCTTATCAGCGCAACCATTGATATCAACCACGGTGTCCATCTCGTCTAACCATGTCATGCAGTCAATAGCCCCTTTTTGCCTAGTGAAATCCCTGGGTTTGCATGAAACAAAATACTTATAGGAGCAACCCTTATCACGAGGTTCCTGGTTTAGCACAATCCTTTTAGATGGAACACTCCTCTGGTTTGACGAGTGATGGGAATTGCTATTGCGAGCAGTATGAGTTCTTGAGGGTGGCTTTGTATGTGATACTGACTGGGTCCTTGCATGGGTACCACTAGATTCATGCCTGTCCAGAGCTCGCGTAACAGCATTATCTATCAATGCCTGTAATTCTGCTCCTGCTACGTTAACTCTGGAGGTGTCATGATTATCTCTTGGGTGACTGTTGACCTCGTCTGACCCAGGCATGTAGCTTGATTTGCTACATAAAATAATGATTTTAATTCATTCAGAGGTCTATAACAGTTTTATCATTCTAGATGATTTATTAATCATGGTATTTAAGAACCACTTCGATTAATTTCCTAAGCACATATATATACATTCAGGATTTTTCATTATATTAATCCTTAGTTATAATTAAAATATATTAATGGCATAAAAGGCCGAATCATATGGACAATTTTAAATTTTAATCATGATCTTATAGGATCAAGGTATTGAGGTTTTAATCATAGTTTATTACATCTTCTTAACAGGGGGTTGAAGACCACGACTGTCTTTTGTCTTATATGACAATGAGTATAGCCCGTAGGCATTATATCCCTAATGGATGTTTTACTTAATTAAAAGGATTAGGAAGAATCCAATAAGGATGACTTATGCGATTTTATCGAATCACATTTTGTCAAAAATGCTAACATGCTTTCAGATGTTAACAAGGATTGGAATCTTTGGATAGGTTTTACCATCTTGGCCATGTCTGCAACGACATATAGACTAGGTTTTACCTTTAAGATTCTTTTTACTATTTAAACGCAGAACAACCCTAATGTGAGATGTTAATATGGATCTGAATCTAATTGTGGAACCATCATTTTGGCCCTGTCTTAAGGTGACACATGGCTAGGTCTTGTCCTTTTTAGATTTTGCCATTTTATTATAATGGTAGATCTTATAATATAAATGTTATTTTATTTATTTTCACATTTTGTGTTTATGCATATAATTAATAAAATGAAAATTTAAAATAACCATTCCACTAAAAATTTAAACAAGTACAATTTTGCCCTAAACGGGTCTTCTATAGAAATAACACGCCCACGCAGGGGCTAAACAAGCCTACATACCCACGCAGGGGTTTAACAGAAAAACATGCCCACGTAGGGGTGGAATACAAAAAGACATGCCCACGCAGGGGCTGAATACAGGAACAAATGTCCACACAGGGACTTGATTGAAAATAAAGAAATACAACAAACAAATAAAGGATTTAATGATCCTTTTTGCTTTTCCCTTTAATTAAGCTCGCTAACCCTTTAAAGAATCCCCGGTTGCTTCTTCAGTCCTCACGGACTTCCCTTTCCACTTGACTCAATCTTTGGAGTATTTCTTCCTGTTCTGGCGGGGAAAACCACGGCAGCTGCGGCTGTGGCTGTTGCCGATGTGGAGGTCGAAGAGGTGGCGGTTGTTGGTACCCATAAGCTGGGTATCCAACTCCCCAGGGAGCTCCATAAGGCCCCTCGGGGTTGAGAGCATTGTAGTTCCACGTTGTCTGGTATGGGTCGACCTCAGCATAATTGTAGCTGGTGTGAGCCGGCTGCTCAAAGGGATTATACGCCGCTGAGCCAGTGTATGTAGGAATTGGGTTACCAAAACCCAACGGTGGTGGCGCGACAGGCGCGGAGTTTACTTCCGGGACGGGGTTTGAAGGTCCCCCCATCTGTTGGTCTTCTTGGAGTGGCGGGTAGTGGCTACCACTCGATGGTTGTGGGGTGCTGATACGCACTCCTCCTCGCACGAACATCCGTGCATTCGATCTCATTCGCCTTGGTGGCTCAGGAGGCTCTTGCTAAACTGGTGGTGGTGGTGGCGGGGTAACTGCCACAAAGCGTGAATCCTCAGAATGATCCTGCTACTGTTGCTGCTGCTGGTGAGGCGATGGATGGTGAGAGGGTGTAAAATACCATTCATACTGATTGAATCTCGCTTGGTAGCTGTCAGGACCATGGTAGGGTTATCCATGGAAAGATGACCCATCAGAAATTTCGATGGGATGTGTGGGGGTACCGGTCGGTGGCTCGACAGGGTCGGTGTCCTCGTCCATGTCCATCGCATGGTCGCCAGAAAAGTGATCTTCAGGTCCCACTGGTTCTTCAATGTAGTTTGTCGGGTTGAACTCGCTTCGGAAGACAAGTGTCGGGTTATCGAAAGAATGGAGAGAGTTGGATCTCTGGAGAGGGATAAAAGAAGGTTGTCGGTTATCAGGCTAATTTTCAGATTGGGGTCTGAAAGAGTGGAGATAGGATGGTGACGAACTTAACGAGACGGACCGCCTCGCTGGCTGCAGATGCGTCCTCCAGTCTCCCTGGGGACTTGTACTCATGGTGATGGGTGGGGTTCGTCTGTGTGATCGCCTGGCCTCATGGTCGTGGCCTGCGACTGGTGCCTTTCCTCTTCCCCTAAAGAATCTTGGTGGCATGAGTGAACCTGTCAACATAAACAAAGATAATAACAAGAAAATATAAAAGACAAAAATAAAACAAATCAGGATTTGTCCTATGTTCTTAGTCTAGACTCGAAAATTGAGGAATGTGCAACTGTGTAACTGAGATTAAACACAAAAGGCTAGTGTTTAATTCACTCAGTGTTGGCTCTGATACCAACCTGTCACACCCCGATATTTCTACGTATTACCGGTGGGCCCGGTGGGGAGTATCATGACGTAGTTGATATCATCATAGTAAAACAACACAATTTTAAATGCACAGCGGAAGCAAAAGATGAATCACATTACAAACCGAATAAATAGTAATATCAAAGTATCACAACGGACTGTAATGGATCCACAGGCGGATTAAATAAAAAGGAAACATTGTTCAACAGTTTTATGACATCCAAGCTTGTGAGACTTATTATGGATGCTAAGAGAAGCCAGCCTATTTCGAGTAGTACCTGCACTTAACCTTTTTGGGAAAATACGTCAGTTTACACTGGTAAATATAATTAACTGACTCATTTTGAAAATGTTTTAGAAAATTGATTTGAATGCTCTTGGCACAAAACTTTTTATAACTTGGGATAATTATTTACATATATAGTCTTGTAAAAGAATTACATGTTTCTTATACGTTCAGTAGCCCGGGTTGAACACCGGGTTAAAGATTAATTGACACACCACATGATATAGTCCTGCGGCGAGTTATTCTTGAAACCGACGGTTATATCTCTTTATTTATAAATGCACTGGAGGGTGTGCGCCTACACCCGCGTGCTATGGTCGTGGCCATTTCTATGAATGATGCCAAGGATATCCAGGACATGGTCATTAACCCCCCCAAAGGATTTAAGTAAACAAAATAATTTAAACGGGTCATATCAATAAATTAACCTTCATACGATTAAAAATTCAATGCTCGACCAAGCTGTATTTTATATACCGTACCCCAAGCCCATATAAGAGAAAATAAGTTAAAAGTATTTACCTTTGCAAGTAATAATCACAAACAGCAAGTGCACGTAGCTTTTACCAGGTCTCCTATTCTGGAACGAAGGTTTATAATAACCTATTAGATTCCTAACTGGTCTTTAATTAAGCCTAAACTTAGGCCGGTTAGTTTTAAAAGAAGATACGGTTGAAACGCACGATTAAGCGAAGACCGGAATAGAATGTGATTTAGACCCGACAAGTTTGAAGACTTGTATAATATGGGTAAACTAAACACATTCTGGATTTTGAGACAGATACGATAAGGTTTGACCCATTTCGGTCAATTTATGCAAACTAGTTACATAAACCGAACCGAACGCGAAAGAGGCGTAACGGGTAACCATAAGAGTCGTATATAGGTTTCCTAAGTTAATATGCCTTAAATATGTTGTGACATCAGTAAGATATCTTCTATTATGCCCAAAACGGATTTAAACTCAAACTATGCCCCGTAGGGGTATTTTGGTCATTTAAAAGGTTATAAAAGAGTTTAAATACTAATCTGAGTTACAAGTCTGATATAATCAATAAAAATACTTATTTTTATAAGTCATAATAGTAGGTATTGAAAATATGTGAATTTTATCATTTATAACCCAATTATGCACCTTAGGGGCATTTTGGTAATTTCACATAGGCTTAAAAGGTCAAAACTGGAAATCTGAGTTTAAAACTTCTGCTTACTGTTAAAGTATAAAAATTTACTAAAAATATCAGTAGGTATCAAACCATATATGTTTAAAATAGTTTTAATACATACTATGCGTTAAAAACGCTTAAAAAGGCGATTTTGAGTTATTTCTGGGTTTTTAAAGGAAAGCTGATATTTTTATTATTCCAGAAGTCTAAAAATATATTATTTATCATATTAGACCAGTAGAAAAAGGTTTGGTATCAAAAAGATTTGTAAAACTCATTTTATAGCCTAAAAGGGCAAAACCGACAATTATCGAATCAAGCTTAGAACTCTATGTTATGCTCAGCCTAAAAATAAATAAAAATCTTCAAAATCCCAAAATACTATATTAGATCAGTGGGTAAAAAGTTTGATATCAAAAATTGTGTTTAGATAGGCTATAAGCTAATTACGCCATTTAATTAATAAAAAGCTTTTCATTTACTCTAATGAGCATAACTCCTAATCTAGACTTCAAATTGATGTCCAATTTTAGGAACAACTTTATAAATCAGTAACTAAGGTTTCTATTCTTTTACATTTTCAAAAATCATGTTTTAAGGTCATGTGGGCATAATAGTCAATATTTAAGCATTTAACGGGAAACATGCATAGGAATCGGATAACTAATGAACCAAGTTGTATAATCTCAGAGGGTTATACCAACATGTAACCTGGTCCAAATAAGGCTCTAAGGCATTTCTAAAACATGCTACAATGGGTCAGAACAGAAAGTCAAAGCAAAAGTCAAATTATGCGACTTTCGGCTCCGAACCGAGCCTAAACTGAAAATTGTCGGGTTGAACATGTTTAGACATGTTCTTACATTAATTACCAAGTTATATTAATGATAAAACATGTTACATTGCTCCTACATTGCTAATTATGCATTAATTTGAAAATAAGCTTTATGTTGACTTTTTAAGGTTAGCTTTGACCCGACAATTGATCTAGTTAGAATGGGAATCAGAGGGTGCCCTTTTAAGGGTTTATTGCCCACATAATTACCAACTCATAGGTACTTTCAATTTGAAATTTGACTGGACAAATTATAATTAATTACAAAGTCAAACTCTAATTACGACGGTTTGACTTTAAGCTAATTAACTAAGCTAAACTGAATTAAGGAAAGTTAAGGACACTTACAAAGGTCCTAAGCACGACTAGGAAGCCTAAGAAAACTTGGTTGCTGATCAGAGAGCTCCAGAAATAAGCTTGTGAAGCTTTGCAAGTGAGTGGCACAATGTTGCAAACTTGGGTGTCCTTATATATGCATTTTGATCACTTAGGATCATGCCAAGGAAGTCTACAAGAGTTATGAGATCAGTACAAGTGCCCCTATTGCATGTAATACCATTGGAGGAGTCCCTAGTATGCAAAACAAGCTTCCAAAGTCGGTTAACAGACCTGAACTGGCACCTGCAGGTGAATTCTGTCGCTGAGGTGTTCAGGCGGCCCGCGTAAGGGTCCCCTGATACCTTACGCGGCCCGTGTGGCTTTCCAGAACCAGCCAAACAAGTTTCGTTAATTGCACTTTAGGTTCTTGGTCCTTCCAAACGTGGTTTTACCTTTATTTCTTGCACTTTTGGCCCTCTAACTCTTTTAAGGGCTCCAAGACATATTTAAACATTGTTAAGTCCTTGGTTAACTTTGTGATTACCCGAAAAGTCATAAATTTCAACGTTGACGCTTTTAACCCCTCGTATACGAATATTGCCATAACTTTCTCGTACGATAACAAAACTTTGTGAAATTTTTATCACGCATTCTAGTGAGCATAATTTATCGTTACAAAGCTTCGGGTTCGCTAAAAGGTCACTCCGAGGTATACTTCAAACATGTTGACACATTTAACCCCTGTAGTTTGTAATTTCTCACTTTCTTTCACATTTAGCTTCGTATGATCCATAATTTATTCGGTTAAGGGTATAAACATCATGTAGGGCTATTGTGAAGTATATTTATCCATTGTTGACACTTTGAACCCTTTTATTCACATACTTTCCTTGTTTGTCAACTTTAGTCCCTCATACGCAAATCTTTTACACGTTTAAAGCTCATGACACGTGTCGATACATTATTGGACATAAATTTACGAGGTGTTACAGAAGTGAGGACAATGGACGAAAAATATAGAATATCATTGAAAACATACATTATTTTACGTCTAATGTTTTTTTTTTAAAACTCCTACCTGGATTTTATTTTGTATTTACGTACTAGATATAACATCAGTTAATATAATTTTATGTACTAGACAAGTATGCATGTATTTCCTATTTACTGCATGGTACTACACCGATGTTTAGAAACAACGAACTGATGTATTAGCTTCAATACACTTATGTATATTTTATTAATACACCTACCTTTAGGATGTGTACACATATATTCCAAATGTATTAGTCAGTGATTTTGATCTATACCATAAAAAGCATTAACATAAGTCTTATTCGCTTTGTCATATGCAACCTCTTTAGCCATTATTCGATCACGGTGCTTGTTAGCATTTGAACACACTAACTTCACAACCTACTTTTTCCGTAGTCGTGTCAAACACGCTTTTTTTTCCTTATGTGTAAAAGGAAAGACACTATCCCATTTCTCCTTTGTTGCTCCAAACCAAGTTTCCATATGTCGCATTGCGAACACCCCACAATCAACCAAATTGCCAACCATCGCCCATTTAATTACCAACCTATGCGGCATTGCTAATTCAAATTCCCAACCTTTCGGATCATCAACAGAATTCAAGTACTTTGTGACAATGTCTTTCTACAGATATATCAAATTGAACTAAGTTGCGAAATTTACAGAAACCATATTTATGTTTTAAATAGATAGTTACCACTTTAAACAGTGTTATTGTAACACCCCAACCAAATATGGTTGACGTGTCACACAATACAGTATTCAGAGACATTTTAAAATTTAACTCAAATAAAACATTATTTCCAAAGTTTAAAAATCTAGAACCACACAATGGTCTTAACGGGAATGAAAGTGTCTAAACCAACTCTAGCCATTTAGTTTTCTCTCTTCACACTTTTCCCCCTGTTCCCTTGAATCCCTGTTTAAGTAATAAGAGAAAACAACCAAAAGAAACAACAGTAATAGAAAAACAATAGCAATAACGGTAATTCGATGAGAACAATCAATACGTTGTTCAATCATTGGTGAACAATACTATGTCAATAACAATGTAACGATATGGCCAATACTATACAATGATCAATCAATATGATAACAATCTATGTTGAAAAACCCATGTGACCCAATGACCATAAACAATAAACATTATGTACATTAGTTGCAGTTCTAATGTACCAATATGAAGAAGGGATGTGGGCACACACATCTTTATATCCCAATACCAATAAGTAACAATAATATCCTAGGATCGATCCATACGCCTCTCAATAATTAATAAATGCTAATGTAGAGACCCCGTGAGCTAATCGCACTGTCACGGATGATGCACGTCATCAGTGGTGCTGATATGATGCCCTTTGTCCCCATAGGTGGATGTGCTCAGGTATTGAAGTCAATGAAATGGTATACTTAAGTCAAAACAACTAGTACAATAATATACTATTATGCCAATAATCAATGATTAATGGGAATATGCGATAATGAGCTTAAGGAAATTAATCTATCGCATGTGAATTAATGAAAACAATTTAATTTAATACTTGATACTATAACTAATAGAAAACAACGATAACGTTTTGGTGAACTAAACACTACGAGTACAAGAACGATATAAGAAAAAGACCATAAAATACGTACCTTAGCTTATACGATAATAGCACAAAACTCAACACCGTCCTTAATCAACACCAACACGCAAGCCTACATATTCAAAATATTTTATAGTTAAGACTTGTTATTTAGTAATGTTGTTTAACTAATGAATAATCTTTTAGTATGTCTACTATTGTCACACTTTAACCAACTTCCATTTGCAATTTACTTAGTATATTTTAAATTCGATATAGCACTTGTATATATGGATTCGTTGTTTTTCTTTCAAAACTATAATATGCATATACCTATGTTACATAACAAGAGTTCCGAGCCACATACATGCGTCATGTGTGTATATACAAATACACGTATGAATCCATTTACTTTATTAAAATTTCTCAAAACGAATATATATAACAATGGTTATTTTTTGGTTTATAAGAAAATTCTAAAATATATATATATCTAGTGTTATGAGTTAAAGTTTAAAATGTCTCTGATTACTATATTGTGTGACACATTAACTATATCGGGCTGGGGTGTTGCAATTGTCTTCCAGAAATCTTCATCATTCTCTTGCTTGATAGGACTCTCCATTATATCCACATTGTCGATGATAGTTATAGCCACATTTTCCATAACAAAGCAAACCAAATAAAAGTGATTATATTTAAGAATCGGGAAACATATTACACAATCATCCTTCAAACTCATAAGAGATATTTTTTTTCGATCGAAAAAAACATAGCACTTCTGAACTTTTCCTGACGCTCAGAATCGCCATACCTAGTGTTACATGACACATCTGTCGCAACCCCCGACCCCTGCCCGGGAGTGGGCGGCCACGAGCCTTAGAGAGGGTGGTATCGGTGTTTATTAATTTAGTAGTGGAATACATCAGGACCGTAGTTAGGAAATATTTTTATCAGAGTAAAACACCAAAATTTGATAAGAATAATTCATGGGAATAAAACCGAAGTTCATTTGACAATACATTGATAGGGATAAACCCTAATTATTGAAAACAAAATGTCTTGTTTATTTTAGGTAACTTTTATAGCCACTATTCCAAGCTTTCAGTGCTCTCCAGATGGCTTCTATTGGGCTTTCAAATTATGTTACCTGAAACACGTTTTAAAAACATTTTGTCATCAAGAAATACTGGTGAGTGCATCCCAATTTAATCAAAATGGTTTTAACACTTTAATAGAATTGAGGGCAACCCGCAATTGCATTTGCTTGATCTAATCATTTACCCAATTGGTACTGTCAACCTGACTTGTGGGTCATATTACTCATTGGCTAACTCTTTGTCCAATGGTAACGTCTCACAAATTTTGTATACAAAACCGCAACATACCCAGTAATTGTAGACTTATAAATACTCAATTACTGTTTAAGTATAACTTAAACCATTGAGGTTTTTATAAAAAAAAAAACAATTTACAAAAAGCAGATGAACTCACATTGCTAGTTTAGATAATACTAAGGCCTCCTGAGAATCTCCTGGTTATTATCTATTAAATCAAATAATGCACACGTGTTAGTAAAATAATCCAATTCAATTTAACCGTACAACTCCAGACAGAAATTCCAAAGACTGAGTCGGACAGAGCCGACATGCATTACGGAAATTCTAAATCAATCGGGTGTACACATGAGACAGAATTCCAATGACTGAGTCGGGTGGAGCCGACATGCATTACGAAATTCTAAATCGATCGTATAGGGTAATAGCAGGGTTATAGTACTTACAACGGGGCAAAGTGTCACGACCCCCGACCACACCCTGGACGGGACCCATGAGCAGTCAAGAAATACCGGTGGTTATTTTGAAAATATTGCAGCGGAAAATTTCATCAGGACCGTGAGTTAGGAAAATACCATAGTTTAGAAACACCGGATTTTATTTATTAAACAGATGGGAATAAACCCATGTTTTACAAAGGTAGCTTTAGTATGGGATAACCCCGAACAACATTTCTCGATTTAGTTTATTGATAAAATAAGCCACTTCTTTAAGCCTTTCGGTGCCGTATCACAACTCTTATTCCGATCTATTGTAATCACCTGAAACGCGTTTTAGTAACATTTGGTCAGCAGGAAATACTGGTGAGTTCATTCATTTTGTACAAAAACACATTTGTTATAATTCACAGTATTAAGAGCGATTACAATGTTTATATATCAACCAATTACCCCAAATCGGTATTTGTCACTCGACCGTATCTGTGACTATGGTCATATCACCCCTTGGCGAACCCGTTGTCCAATGGTTACGGTTATTAAGTAATGTATACAAAACCCCACATACCGGCAGTAATTGAAGATTACAAAGACTTAATCCCTGTAATTATAACTTTGAAAACAAATTGGGATTTTGAAATAATTTGGTAAAAAGAGAATGACTCACCTTGTTAGCATATAGTCTTGATTAAACAAGCTTCTTGATTCTAAGCATCTACGTTATAGTTCTGAATCTCCTGATGGTTAAACATCTTGTTTGATAGTAGGTTTATGGACCGGAGTTTAGTTTAATAGTGTGGAATACGTATTAGTGTAAAACTACATCAAACCTAACGATGGTGATGAGATCAGAACCTTAGCAAAATTCACAAAGTATAGTCTTATTTAGAAAGCACTTTGGCATTCGTTAGTTGGTTCCAGAATCGATCGAATAGAATATCGTATCGGTGATTATTGGTTATAACACCAACGTATAGAGAGAAGAATAGAAGGAATGAGCAAAGAAAAATGAATCCTAAGCTGCCTATTTATAGGTAAGGAAGATTCCTTTCTTAGCTTTGAAGTTTTCTTAGTTATTAAGTTTCCTTTATTTATTAGATTTTTCTTACTGATTAAGTTTTCTTACCTATTAAGTTTACTTAATTGTTTTAGCTGTCAAGTTTACTTAGCTTTTTAACTGATTATCTTACGTAGTTGTTTATCTGATTAATCTACCTTAACTGTTTAGTTAAGTAATTTACTTAGCCGATTAATTAATTAACTTGATTAATTAACTTAGTTAGCTTGCTTAACTGCTAAGTTTCCATTCCTGTTAAGTTTCCTTAGCTATTAAGTTTTCTTAACTGCTAAGTTTTCTTAATTGCTAAGTTTTACATAACCATTAAGTTTACTTAATTAACAAAGTTTACTTAACCATTAAGTTTTCTTAATTACTAAGTTTACTTAGCTATTAAGTTTTCTTAGCCACTAACTTTACTTAACTACTAAGTTTACTTAATCGCTAAGTATTCTAGTTTAAAAGCTTCATGGTTATGAGTTCTAATTCTTAGATACAATGGAACTCGTATTAGTGTATTAACTCGATTCAACTTTAACGATAATCACGAGATCGAAACCTACAACGAGTGATAAAGTATAGCCAGGTATTGGCAGCACTTAAACATCCATTGGATTGGTTTCAATCGATCGGATAAAGTATCGTACCAGTGATTAGAGTTATTACCCTAGTAACGGGCAGAGTTTCGGGGTTTAGGGGGTATAATTCCTGAGCTACTATTTTGCTATAATAGAAGCTAAGAGAAAGAAAATAATTGAACGATTTCAACTGAAGCTCGAACACCTCATTTAGAGGGCAGGAAATGGGGCTCTCGCGCCCCGCGAGAGAGTTAAGGCAGGGCTTCGCGGCCCGCGAGGAAGCATAGGGCGGCTTTGGGTTTGCTGAGTCATGGTGTGGTCTTGAGACGTGTAACGACACATGTCTCTCATGCTTATCCAGAAACCATAGGTCTGTCGCGCCCCGCGAAGACCTTTGCTAAATCTGTCGCGCCCCGCGACCGAGTGAAAAAAATTGTTTTTCTTGGAGTTTTATTAATATGAAGATTATTCGTGTCTGTTCTCATATACGGGGTGTATTAAGGAGCGTTTAGGGTCGTTTTTGAGGGTTGTTACATCCTCCCCACCTTGTTTTAAATCTCGTCCTCGAGATTTACGAAAATTTGGAGGAATACTCTTACTTTGACACTAATCCTAGTTTCCAAGTATACTCTGGTGCTTGCTTTGATTTCCACTTTACTTTGACCATAACCATTTCCAATGCTTTGAGATTCTTATCTATGACTTGTAAGATCTTTCAATGGACTTGAATTTTTATTTACCTCTATATCTTGAAGAGGTACAACCAAAGATTTATTAGCTAGGCATTCCTTAAGTGGCATACATGAAACACATCATGTATTCCTGTCATTTCTTTTGGTAACTCTAGCTGATAAGCTACTGATCCAATTGGTTCAGCAAATTTTAGACTTAACTTTTCTTTCTTGCCGCATCGGACCATTCCCTTTTCACGGAGAGACTTTTAGTATCATTCTTATTCTTGATTTGAAATTCTAATAGTTTTCCCATCTTATGGCCTGATAGTTGCTTTTCTCATACTAGATGGTACCTTCATCCATAAAGTGCTTTAAACGGGTAACACTAATACTTTCAGGCCAATTATTTTGAAAAATATTATGAGTGATAGATGATAGTCCTATTTTCATTTATCGCACATGTATTTAGCATGTTTTTCTATGTTTGTAGTGTTCCTCATTCTGCTCAAAATAAGTCGAGTTAAAATTTTCCTAGAAATGAGAAGTGAAATGTCTATCTCGATTTAGTACAATAGGTAACGGGATTCTATGTATTGAGACTATTTCGTCCCCACACAACTTAACTAAGTGTTTTATACTAAAGGGTTTCCTTTATTTGGTAGAGATTTAACTGACTTGGTTATTCGATCCACAATCCCCCAGATTGTGTCGTTACATTTTCTTATGTTAGGTAATTTGGTAATAAAATCCATTGTTATCAATCTCATTTCTATACTGATATCTCTATCGTTGAGGTAAACTTAAAGGGTTCTATTATTTAGTTTTAACTTGCTAATAAACTAAATACTTGTAACTTGTTACATCATTCTTCATTCCCATCTTTCCTTAATTCTTATTCAAACATTGATATCCCTATTAATGATGCATTAGAGTAGATCCCCTGTGAAAACATTAGAGTATTCGGATATTACCAGAATTTCTTTCAGTTCCATGCCTCTATTGTTAATGAACTCCGAGACCATATATGCTATGTCTTACTTCCGTGCATAACTCGCAGTTTTCATCACAGAGACGAACTTTGTCGTCAGGTCTGTCTTGTCTCCTTGTGGTCACTTCTCCGGTTGGCTTGCAAATCTCAACCTAATTCAGCAATTACCTCAGGAATCATCATTGCCATTTGTTCCTTTTTATGAAGCAGACATAATTTCCTTTATGTCAGTTCTTTTCATTCTTTCCATTTCATGGCATACGTCGTGATCATGTGTTTCAAAGGTCGGGTCTCACTATCTTAATGTCTAAATTTTGAAGCCTACATTACTTCATTCTTCGTAACACATATACTAATGGTTTGGGCAACTTTCGTCCTTTGCAGCCCATGTATTATCGTAACAGCTTCGATATTACTGGTAATCTTAGTAGGATTATAGGTGAAGAGAGTCTTTGTAAGTGCATCTAGTCGTGGTTACTTTTATCTTCGCAAGAGTTCTTAAAGAAAGTAGAATTACTATTATTAGTGTAAGTTTTTAGACGTTTTGTGCCTAGCACGACTTTTAGTTATAGGTTTCCTACTGCGTTAATAATCTAAGGTAACGCAAAGGGAATTCTTATACTTTTGATGGCATCCCAACATAAAGGGTTTACATCGTTTATCTTATCGCACGAGTTACGAGACGGATGACCAAATGAAATAGTTTTTGATATCAGAATTATAGATGTATACAAGAGATTCCTGATAAAGAAATATGGAATTATTATCGACACACATGCTCGTGATTTATTCTAAATTGTCAATCCTTACGGTTTTTTTGGATTTCCTTATAGATATACATATCTATATAATCATATTTTTCACATACTGTAATATACATACCATTCATAAGTTCAAAGTATTTAACAGGTTCATGTTTTCAAAAACAAGTCAGACATCAGGTCATGATAATATTTAGGGAATTCTGTCACTTGTTTGACATATCCTATACCCTATCTTACCCGGTTCTCACTGGAGAGGTAACCCCATCTTACCCGGACAAGCTGGAGAGTCTGCCACACCATACCCAGTCTTGCCGGAGAGGTAATTTATCATTGTATTTCCCATAGAATTTTCTCAATTCATGATTTAAAAAAATGAATCATTTATTAGGGCTTTCATCAAAGAACAAGGAAATTAGTATTCACATGACGGATCATATTCCAGAACCAAGTAGTACCAATAAATAAGAAATAACAGTGGCCAAGTGTTATTGCTTATTTACCGTACTTGCAACGTTCTAGTCATCATCCTCAAGGCATACCAATACCATCACACTTCATTTATGTAAGCGTATTTCGAAGCTAATAATAAAGTATGTTTCTTAAGTTCAAGTCTAAATACTATCCTTGTTGCTACCAAATAACAATTTCCTAACTCTTTCGTTTAAGCTTAGGTATTATTACAACACCTGATTTGCTTAAACTAGTGGCTCTGATACCACCTCTGTCACGACCCCCGACCACACCCTGGACGGGCCCCATGAGCAGTCAAGTGGTACCGGTGGTTATTTTGAAAATATTGCAGCGGAAAATTTCATCAGGACCGTGAGTTAGGAACATACCAGAGTTTAGAGACACCAGATTTTATTTATTAAACAGATGGGAATAAACCCCGAACAACATTTCTTGATTTAGTTTATTGATAAAATAAGCCACTTCTTTAAGCCTTTCGGTGCCGTATCACAACTCTTATTCTGATCTATTGTAATCACCTGAAACGCGTTTTAGTAACATTTGGTCAGCAGGAAATACTAGTGAGTTCATTCATTTTGTACAAAAACACATTTGTTATAATTCACAGTATTAAGAGCGATTACAATGTTTATATATCAACCAATTACTCCAAATCGGTATTTTTGTCACTCGACCGTATCTGTGACTATGGTCATATCACCCCTTGGCTAACCCGTTGTCCAATGGTGATGGTTATCAAGTAATGTATACAAAACCCCACATACTGGCAGTAATTGAAGATTACAAAGACTTAATCCCTGTAATTATAACTTTGAAAACAAATAGGGTTTTGGAAACAATTTGGTAAAAAGAGAATGACTCACCTTGTTAGCATATAGTCTTGATTAAACAAGCTTCTTGATTCTAAGCATCTACTTTATAGTTATGAATCTCCTGATGGTTAAACATCTTGTTTGATAGTAGGTTTATGGACCAGAGTTTAGTTTAATAGAGTGGAATACTTATTAGTGTAAAACCACATCAAAGCTAATGATGGTCACGAGATCAGAACCTTAGTGAAATTCACAAAGTATAGTCTTATTTAGACAGCACTTTGGCATTCGTTAGTTGGTTCCTGACTCGATCGAACAGAATATCGTATCAGTGATTATTGGTTATAACACCAACGTATAGAGAGAAGAATAGAAGGAATGAGCAAAGAAAAATGAATCCTAAGCTGTCTATTTATAGGTAAGGAAGATTCCTTTCTTAGCTTTGAAGTTTTCTTAGTTATTAAGTTTCCTTTATTTATTAGATTTTTCTTACTGGTTAAGTTTTCTTACCTATTAAGTTTACTTAATTGTTTTTGCTGTCAAGTTTACTTAGCTTTTTAACTGATTATCTTACGTAGTTGTTTATCTGATTAATCTACCTTAACTGTTTAGTTAAGTAATTTACTTAGCCGATTAATTAATTAACTTGATTAATTAACTTACCGAGCTTGCTTAACTGCTAAGTTTCCTTTCCTGTTAAGTTTCCTTAGCTATTAAGTTCTCTTATCTGCTAAGTTTTCTTAATTGCTAAGTTCTACATAACCATTAAGTTTACTTAATTAAAAAAGTTTACTTAACCATTAAGTTTTCTTAATTACTAAGTTTACTTAGCTATTAAGTTTTCTTAGCCACTAAGTTTACTTAACTACTAAGTTTACTTAATCGCTAAGTATTCTAGGTTAACAGCTTCCTGGTTATGACTTCTAATTCCTAGATACAATGGAACTCGTATTAGTGTATTAACTCGATTCAACTTTAATGATAATCACGAGATCGAAACCCACAACGAGTGACAAAGTCTAGCCAGGTATTGGCAACACTTAAACATCCATTCGATTGGTTTCAATCGATCGGATAAAGTATCGTACCAGTGATTAGAGTTATTACCCTAGTAACGGACAGTGTTTCGGGGTTTAGGGGGTATAATACCTGAGCTACTATTTTGCTATAATAGAAGCTAAGAGAAAGAAAAGAATTGAACGATTTCAACTGAAGCTCGAACACCTCAATTATAGGTTTGGAAATGGGGCTCTCGCACCCCGCGAGAGAGTTAAGGCAGGGCTTCGCGGCCCGCGAGGAATCATAGGGCGGCTTTGGCTTTGCTGAGTCATGGTGTGGTCTTGACACGTGTAACGACACATGTCTCTCATGCTTATCCAGAAACCATAGGTCTGTCGCGCCACGCGAAGACCTTTGCTAAATATGTCGCTCACCGCGACCGTGTGAAGAAAATTGTTTTTCTTGGAGTTTTATTAATATGAAGATTATTCGTGTCCGTTCTCGTATACGAGGTGTATTAAGGAGCGTTTAGGATCATTTTTGAGGGTTGTTACACAAAGCTTCGCTAACTAGTGGGTATTATACTTGGGCAGAATTTCTATTATTTAGAAAGTTGAGAGAGAATTCAGAAATGAACGACTGAACAAATGAGCCCTGGCCCCCCTTATATAGGCTGTTCGAGGGGTTCGACGCGCCCTGCGACAGCCAAGGCTTAGGCCTTCGTGTCCCGCGAGTGCCTGAAAGGCGGCCATAGCCTTGTCGAGTCAGCATGTACCCTTGCTGAGTCAGGTGCCGCGTGGCACGCCACGTGTCCGGCTAAGAACCAGGTAGTCGCGCCCTGCGACAGACCAAAGGGTCTCCGTCGCGGCCTGCGAGCGACTGCCAAATTTTGTTTTTTGTTGATTTTTACAAGTATAGAGGTATAACGGGTCCGGTTTTCATGTACGGGGTATATTTAAGGACATTTAGGAGTGTCCTAAATATTTTTGGGAGGTTTGTTTGAGATTCTTGACCAGAACTAATCTCTTGTGTTTGAGATTCTTGATCTTTCTATGTTCAATCTATACGGGTTTCTGGATAAACTTGAGTTTCTCATTTACCTCTATGTCCTTAAGAGGTATTACTAGAGATTCGTCTGCTAAACACTTTTTGAGATTACATACATGAAATACATCATGTATTCCTGCCATTTCCTCTAGCAGTTGTAACTGATAAGCTACAGGTCCTATTCTTCTAATAATCTCAAAAGGTCCAACATACCTAGTGCTTAGCTTCCCTCTCTTAACGAATCTGACTACTCCTTTCCATGGAGAAACATTTAACAATACTTTGTCTCCTACTTGAAATTCCAATGGTTTTCGTCTGGTATCAGCATAACTCTTTTGACGATCACGTGCTTCTATTAGTCTTTCCTTGACTTGAATTATCTTATCTGTTGTTTCTTGCACTATTTCTGGTCCAGATAATTGTTTTTCTCCAATCTCTGCCCAGTAGACTGGAGTTCTACACTTTTGTCCATAAAGTGCTTCAAATGGTGCAACATTTATGCTATTATGATAGCTGTTATTGTAGGAAAATTCTATTAATGGTAAATGGTCATCCCAATTTCCTCCGAAATAAATTACACAAGCTCTAAGCATATCTTCCATAGTCTGGATTGTCCTTTCGCTTTGTCCGTCCATCTGTGGATGGTAAGCTGTGCTTAAATTCAACTTGGTTCCCATTGCTTGTTGGAAACTTGTCAAAAAATGAGAAGTAAAACGGCTATCCCTATCGGATACGATAGATAAAGGAATTCCATGTAATACATATAGCTTGGTTAACTGTTCCATACTGAAAGTTTCCTTCATGGGTAAGAAATGAGCAAATTTAGTTAATCTATCTACAATCACCCAAATTGTATCATTTTCTTTTCTTGTTTTTGGTAATTTGATAACAAAATCCATTGTTATCAATTCTCATTTCCATATGGCCATTTCTAGTTGTTGTAATAACCCTGATGGTTTTAGATGCTCAGCTTTAACTTGAGAACAAGTTAGACATTTAGCAACATATTAGCGAGATCCTTTTTCATTCCTATCCACCAGAAATTCTTTCTTAGATCCTGATACATCTTATCACTTCCAGGATGTATCGTATACTTAGATTTATGAGCTTCTTCTAGAATTCTATAACGTAGGTTTCCTTGTTTAGGTATCCAAACTCTTTTCTTATGGAACTTCCAAATTCCATCTGTTCCTTGTCCTAATTCTTTAATCATTCCTTTCAATTTTTCAGCATCGTCCTTGATTGCCGATTCCTGTACTTCTCTGATTTGTTCATTCAAATCTACTTGTAGATTTAATCTGAGAGAACATACTCGCCTTGTTTTTTCATGATACTTTCGACTTAAAGCGTCAGCTACTACATTGGCTTTTCCAGCGTGATACTGGATATCACAATCATAATAACTAAGAACTTCCATTCAACGTCTCTATCTCATATTTAATTCTTTTTGCCCGAAAATATACCTTAAACTCCTATGATCGGTGAAGACAACAAATTTATTTCCATATAAATAGTGTCTCCAAATCTTAAGGGCAAAAACTATGGCTCCTAATTCTAAGTCATGGGTTGTGTAATTCTCTTCATGTTTCTTAAGTTGTCTAGAGGCATAGGCTATAACCTTTTGATATTGCATCAACACATCCATATCCTAGCTTAGATGCATCACAATAGACTATAAAAGTCTTCAGTTCCTTCTAGTAATGCAGGTATCAGTGCGTTGGTTAACCTTTGCTTAAGAATCTTAAAAGCTTCTTCCTGGTTTGGTCCCCATTCAAACTTAACTGATTTGTAGGTCAATTTAGTTAATGGAATAGCTATTCTAGAGAAATCATGGATAAACTGTCTATAATATCCTGCCAGTCCAAAAAAACTTCGTACTTCCGTTGGTGATTCAGGGACTTTCCATTTAGTAATCGCCTCGATTTTTGTGGGATCCACATGAATTCCTTCATGATTAACTAGATGTCCAAGGAATTGTACTTCTTATAACCAAAATTCACATTTTGAGAATTTAGCATAAAGCTTCTTTTTTCTCAATAATGTGAGGAGCGTATGCAGATGGGCTGCATGGTCCTCTTTACTCTTAGAGTAAACGAGAATATCATCTATAAAAATAATTATGAATTTATCCAGGTATGGTTTACATATCCTGTTCATCATGTCCATAAATGCGGCTGGGGCATTGGTTAAACCAAACGGCATGACGGTAAATTCATAATGACCGTATCTTGTTCTGAAAGCAGTTTTAGGAATATCCTCTTCCTGTACTTTCAGTTGATGATATCCAGAGCGTAAATCGATCTTAGAAAAGAATTGAGCTCCTTGAAGTTGATCGAACAGATCAACGATTCTCGGTAGTGGGTACCGATTTTTAATCGTGACTTTGTTCAATTCTCGATAGTCAATGCTCATACGCATCGATCCATCTTTCTTCTTTAGAAACTGTCGCAACCCCCGTCCTCTAATTACTAGGGAGCGGGTGGCCACAAACTCAGATTTAGTGGTATCGGTGTTTATCAATTTGGCAGCGGAATTTACATCAGGCCCGTAGTTAGGAAATAGGTTATCAGAGTAAAATACCACATTTTTATAACATTAAACACATGGGAAATTCCTAGGTTTCCATTACAAATATTTTTCATAGGGACAAACCCTAGTTTATTGAAATAAAAACATCTTCTTTATTTAGGTAACTTTTATAGCCACTTTTCCAAGCCTTCAGTGCTGTCCAGCTGGCTTCTAATTGACTTTCACATTTTGTTACCTGAAACGCGTTTAAAAACATTTTGTCAGTGGGAGATACTGGCAAGTGAATCCCAATTTAATCAAGAAGAGTTTTATCAATTTGCAGTATTGAGAGCGATTACAATGTTTATATCTACACAATTACTCATTCAGTACTGTCAGTCCTGACTGGTGGGTCATATTACACATTGGCTATCTCGTTGTCCAATGGTAACGTGTTCCACATTTTGTATACAAAACCCCAACATACCGGCAGTAATTGAAGAATTACAAAGACTCAATCACTTCTAATCACATTGTAAAATATTGAAGGTTTTGTAAAAACAGCTTGCAAAAAGGTTTACAAAAAGGAGATTACTTACATTGCTACTTTAGGGTTTTCCTTTGTGTTTTTCCTGGTTATAATATATTAATTAAACAATGCACACGCGTTAGTATAATAACCCAAATTTACATTAGTCATACCCTCCCCGAGACAGAACTCCAACGACTACGTCGGGCAGAGCCTCGACAGCTGTTACGGAGTACTAGATCAATCGGGCAGCGTATCTAATACGTAACCGGGGGTTATGATACTTACATCGAGGCAGAACTTCATTATTTTAGTGGGTATAACTCCCGGGAATTATTTATACTATCAGAAATTTAGAGAAAATATCGAAATTTGAACGGTTTGCAACTGATGCCGATCGAGCCTATTTATAGTGTTGATACAGCACTTTGTCGCGCCCCGCGAAAGAATCAACAAAGGGCTTCGCGGCCCGCGAGGCCAACTAGGGTAGGCACTAGCTTGGCGGACTCTACCACTAGACACAACACTTTATTGCCACGTGGCGGCACCGGGTGCGCCCTGGTCTTGAGCTGTCGCGGCCCGCGACTAGGTTAGCCAAGGGCTTCGCGCCCCGCGAGCGACCTTCAGATTTTGTTTTTATTTTATTTTCGTAAAATTAAAGCTATTCGGGACCGATTTTCACATACGGGGTGTATTTTAGGGCGTATTGGGGTGTTATAATTATATTAGGAGTGTCGGGAATATTTTTAAGAGGGTTGTTATATCCTCCCCGCCTTGGTTTAGAACTCGTCCTCGAGGTCTACCGGAACAGGTGTGGATATTTTCTCTGCATCTGAGATTCAAGCTCCCAAGTGTATTCTGGTCCCCTCTTGGAATCCCATTTTACTTTGACTAGAATTAATCTCTTGTGTTTGAGATTCTTGACCTTCCTGTCTTCAATTTGTAGAGGCTTCTCTACAAACTTAAGCTTTTCATTTACCTCTATATCCTTAAGAGGTACCACTAATGATTCATCGGCTAAGCACTTTTTGAGATTACATACATGAAATACATAATGTATCCCTGCCATTTCCTCTGGCAGTTGTAGCTGATACACTACGGGTCCTATTCTTCTAATAATTTCAAAGGATCCAACATACCTGGGGCTTAGATTTCCTCTTTTGATGGATCTCACCAATCCTTTCCAAGGAGAAACCTTTAATAAGACCTTATCTCCTACCTGAAATTCCAACGGTTTTCGACTATTATCAGCATAACTCTTCTGTCGATCGCGTGCTGCTTTTAATCGTTCTTTGACTTGAATAATCTTGTCTGTTGTTTCTTGTACTATCTCGGGTCCAGATAGTTGCTTTTCTCCAATTTCTGCCCAACAGACTGGAGTTCGACACTTTCGTCCATAAAGTGCTTCGAATGGTGCATCATTGATACTGGTATGATAGCTGTTATTATAGGAAAATTCTATTAATGGTAAGTGATCGTCCCAACTTCCTCCAAAATCAATTACACAAGCTCTAAGCATATCTTCCATTGTCTGAATTGTCCTTTCACTTTGTCCGTCCGTTTGAGGATGATAAGCGGTGCTTAGATTTAACTTGGTTCCCA
Source organism: Helianthus tuberosus (assembly GCA_030545235.1). Classification (NCBI taxonomy): domain Eukaryota; kingdom Viridiplantae; phylum Streptophyta; class Magnoliopsida; order Asterales; family Asteraceae; genus Helianthus; species Helianthus tuberosus. Next base: position 44,323 of record JARYGA010049762.1, read on the forward strand.
TTGCTTTTTGGAAACTAGTCCAACAATGAGAAGTAAAACGGCTATCTGTATCAGAAACAATTGATAAAGGAATTCCATGTAATGAAACTATTTCATTTACAAACTACTTAGCTAACTGTTCCATACTGAAAGTTTCCTTCAGTGGTAAGAAATGAGCTGACTTGGTTAATCTGTCTACAATCACCCAGATTGTATCATTACATTTTCTTGTCTTGGGTAATTTGGTAACAAAATCCATTGTTATCAATTCCCATTTCCATACCGGCATTTCTAATTGCTGCAATAAACCTGAGGGTTTCTGATGTTCAGCTTTAACTTGTGAACAGGTTAGACACTTAGAAACATAAGCTGCTATATCCTTTTTCAATCCTATCCACCAAAAAATCTTTCTTAAGTCTTGATACATCTTATCACTCCCAGGATGTATCGTATATTTAGACTTATGGGCTTCTTCTAATATTCGGTGGCGTAGGTTTCCTAGTTTAGGTATCCAAATCCTTTTCTTATGGAATCTCCAAATTCTATCCGTTTGTGATATCCCACATCGGTTGTGAAGGGGAACTAAGGCTTCCTTATAAGGGGCTGGATACCTTCACCATCATGACGTGTTTTTAAAACCGTGAGGGGCAGATGCTGAGAGCGTGCTGGCTGCCAAAGCGGACAATATCATGGTGCGGTTACGCTGGGCTGTTACAGATGGTATCAGAGCCAGGGCCGGACCGATGGTGCCAGGTCCCGCGAGGACGCTGGACCCCTTAAGGGGGTGGACTGTGATATCCCACGTCGGTTGTTAAGGGGAACTAAGGCTTCCTTATAAGGGTATGGATACCTTCACCATCATGACGCGTTTTTAAAACCGTGAGGGGCAGACACTGAGATCGTGCTAGCTGCCAAAGCGGACAATATCATGGTGCGGTTACGCTGGGCTGTTACACCGTTCCTTGTTCTAGTTCTTTAATCATTCCTTTCAATTTCTCAGTATCATCCTTGATTACTGATTCCTGTACTTCTCTAATTTGTTCAGTTTGTCACACCCTGGCTTTGCGGAAGCGTGGTTAATTTGGTGTGACTTCTTAATACCATAGCTTAACCATAACAAAGCTATATGAAATAAAACCATGCAAGATCATCCATTTAATTAAGTTTTAAAAACCAAATACAACAACATTGTCTCAACGGAAACACATCCTAACGACATTGTTCAACAAACACAAACATCAACATGACATAAACACAGTTTAAGGACTGTGACTTGTCCAGGAAAGAGTCACATTCCCCAAACCCGGATGACCTCATAACTAGTGCAGTGGGAAAACGTGTCATACCGCGCCAGATCCTTTAATTCCCTGAAATACATGTAAGTTGAAAAATCAACAATAATGTTGAGCGAGTTCATGTGTAGTGAGTATGTAAAACACTTGTAAGTATAAAAAATCGCTGGTATGTAGCAAATAAGGAAAAAGAGATCACCAATGGTTTGCAAGGCCATTGATATGTGTGAAGTGCAAGTAGGAAGACTCAAACCTAGCGGATTTTGCGTTGGGCACAAAGTCACCCCGAGGTCCGTACTGTTGGACCTGGAGTTGGGCTCGCTACACCCAGATAGATCTACCGCTTACGTCCCTCGGTCCTACAATGAGGATTAATGGCCTCCAGTTCCCGCCTACCCACTCACATGATCTAAGTAGTAACCCTCCTTACGCTAACCATACCATGTAAAAAGTACTCGTAATCATAGTAACATATATTTCACCCCCGCAGTTTGAAAACTGAAAACAGTTAAGAGAAAAGGGGGACATGAACTCACAGTGGTGCGTCTCTACCAAGTATGTCTCCTGATCAAGCAGCTGTGTGACGACCTACACGTACTAATTCTATTAGACGGACGGCCGTGCCTTAGCTTTATGGTTTAAGTTTTTGTTTTTTTTTTTGGGAAATAGTTAGACAACTATTTCGTGTTTACATTTAGTAAATACTTGGTAATCATTTTCCTTCCCAAGGATGGGGGATTTAATACATGTGTGTTCGAAATATATTATTAAGTCTCACTTAAAATGTATTTTATTTCTAACTCCAAAATATAAATATTCTTCTCAAAAATATTACATTTTCTATTACATAAATTTTCCCAAAATAATACCTTGACAAAAATACGCGTTAAGTCATATTTTCTTAAATGCGTAAGTTACGTTTTAATGATCGAGTGGTAATAATAATTACCGGTGTAACTTATATATTTATCGTAGAGACGTTCGTATTATTTTGGATCCATTAACATTCGATAGTATTATTTTTACCCTAAAAATAATACTAGTATTTTCACAAAATAATCATAAACACATATCAAGTGACTTTTATGAAAAATATATACTAAATATATATTTACCAAGTTTTATTTTGTGAAATCCCACCTCCGATGTTTTGTAAATAAAGTCGTGGCGAAATCTATAATTTGAAAACAAGTCGAAAAGTATTTCTAACACTTATAGTGAAAATATTTCTAAGTGTTAGGTTTTTGGAAAAATTTCGCCAGAGTTTCCCCTGTAACTGGAGGTGGCCACGCTTTTAAGCGTATCATTTTCTTTCATAAATCAAACCAACATTCTTTTCATTCAATCAAAACAATGTCCAAAACAACAAACTAGTAAATAAATATGTATATCGCATAAATTACATGAACTTGCGTTTTATCCAAGAATATAAAGTAAATTCCATTACTTTTTGTGGATCTTTATATAAATCAATCCGGTTTCGTAAAAACTCCGTTTTTAAAGAAATTCCATCTTTACAACTTCTTATCAATTTTTACAAAGATAGTTATTTTGTCGAAACTTAGTGCTACACAAGTGTTTACACACTTGTGTGTTCTAAAAATCATTCTTGCTCATGTAAAATCCATTTTTTGAAAAATATGGTTTCTTCGACACTCGGTCCTTTGAAAATACCGCTTGTAGATCCGTAGATCTACTAGTTTTAAACACTATTTCGTAAGTAAAATCATTTTTACACAAGTTCAAGTTTGATGTGTGGTAGAGTTTCATCACTTAACCCTTGTTACACTTAAACAAGCTTTATGTCATAATCCATGATCATGACCTATCCGGGTTAAACGATGATCCGAGCTACCACAACAAGATCGGGACTAAATAACCACACAAATCAAATACTACAAGATTTACACAACATTCAAGCTTTTGACCACCATTACTAGCATTTTTAGTAGACTTTTATGTATCAACTTGTATGTTTACGAGTTTTAGCCGTTACATAACATTTTAACCACTTCAAAATAGTTCGAGAGTGTGATTCAAGTAACTTACTACTAGCTCGAGGCTAGGGAAGAATCTAGACGCAAAATGAGTTGATAAAAGCAATAGAGTGAGGTCCTTCGCCTTCCGATTGCACCAAGCTTCCTTGTAGGTGATCCTTAACACTTGTGTGATCTTGGAATAGCTAGATCAAAGCTCGAAAAATTGATGGATGGATAGAGGTGTTCGGCCGAGAGCTCTTAGAGAGAGAGAGAGAGAGTTGTGAAGTTGAGTTGTGATGATCATGTTGGTTTAAGCTTAGTACTTAAAGGCAAAATCCTAGATTAATAACCAAAGGTCCTCGTGTCTTCAAGATATTAGGCATGTTTGATTTAAATAATCAAGAGAAGTACAATGGGGGTCACATTGTGACCGAACTCGGTTGGGGGGGGGGGGGGTAATCCGGTTCCATTTCAACTAAACACTAAGTATTAGTTAGTTAAGTGTGGAGGTTAACTCGGTTATTAGTATGTTATGTGTTACAGCGGGTGTTAGGGTATTCAGGGACCCTAACTGGCTCAGAAAAAGAAAAACAGTGTTGATGACAATATTTTTATGTTCCGGGTAAAGTCCGGTTGTTCGGTTGGGTAGAGATCCGTTAAAGTGCTTAACAAAGCTTTAAAGTGTCATTATTATTATTTTTAGTGACACAACTTATTCCTCCAAAGTGTCGGGAATATTTTCCTCATGTTTTGGCACTTTATTAGTTAGCCAAATGCTGAATTTTGTACTTAGAGTACATTTTAGGCACATCCGGTCACTGTAATTTATTCCTAGTGACGCAGTTCTACAACCCTTATATCCCTACACTCACCACTAGTGTAGCAAACTATCTCAGGCTCTTACAGGCCTTAGAGGTAGTACCTGCCTGGTGCTAGTTATGACAACACGTTTAATAGGTTATCCGTTCATTGTGCTACTGTGCTTTTGGTGCATCAAGGTTGTCACAAAGGTGCTGTAAGCAAAACATGGAGTGACAGCAAGTAAAGTATGATGCAAGTAAGTACATGTATCAGTATTCAAGTAGCAGTTTATCCACAAGTTTAATCAAGCACAGTAATTAAGCAGTAATTAATTATTAATTAATTCGTACGGATACCTGGTTTAGTGAGGGTTGTCACATTCTCCCCCCGTTAGAAAAATTTCGTCCCGAAATTTTAAGTTCTGCTTGTAGATGCAGGGTTCTTAGGAAATAAATGGGTGTATTTCTCTTTCATCCGGTCCTCATGCTCCCAGGTGTATTCAGGACCATGTCTGGCATTCCAACGAACTTTGACGAGCTTGACACTTCTCCGGCGGGTCTTGTTTACTTTCCAATCCGTAACCTCAACCGGTTCTTCAACGAAATGGAGCGTGTCTTCAACATGAATCTCGTCGGTGGGTATGGCAATGGTATCTTGAGTTGGACTTTTCTTCAGGTCGGATACATGAAATGTATCGTGAACTCCATTTAGTTCGGCAGGTAAGTCCAGCTTGTATGCTACTAGCCCTATTCTTTCCAAAATTCTGAAAGGGCCAATGTAACGCGGATTTAACTTCCCACGCTTTCCGAAGCATGCCACATCCTTCCAGGGTGAAACTTTCAATAAAACCATATCTCCAACTTGGAATTCCAAATGTTTCCGGTTTAGATCTGCATAGGCTTTCTGTCTGTGGCGAGCTGCTTCGATGCGTTTTCGAATCTGCGCAATCTTGTCTGTCGTCTCTTGGACGATTTCGGGACCAACAAGCTGTCTATCACCTGCGTCAGCCCAGCATAGGGGTGATCGACACTTGCGTCCGTAAAGAGCTTCAAATTGCGCGTCTCAAATACTGGTGTGGTAGCTGTTGTTGTATGAAAATTCGACCAAAGGAAAATGCTTGTCCCAGCTACCGCCCAAATCCATTACACATGCTCTCAGCATATCTTCTAACGTCTGAATCGTTCGCTCGCTTTGACCGTCGGTCTAAGGGTGAAATGTCGTGCTCAGATTTAATTGTGAGCCAAAAGTCTCTTGGAAGGATTGCCAAATCCTTGATATGAAACGTCCATCTCTATCAGAGATGATCGAGAGAGGTACTCCATGGCGCGTGACGATTTCTCGCATGTAAATTTCA
>JARYGA010049763.1:0-34272 GCA_030545235.1 Helianthus tuberosus
CCAAGCCCTGTGCCTTTGACATTTGAGGATCCATCAGTATAGAGTATCCAAGGATCCTTGGTCTCTTCTAGCTGCTGGACTTCCAACTCAGCTTCTTCTTGTAAATCACTACTGAAATCAGCCACAAAGTCAGCTAATGCTTGGGATTTGATGGCTGTCCTAGGCTCATATCTTATATCATATGCACTTAGCTTCACTGCCCACTTAGCCATCCTTCCTGACATCTCTGGTTTCCTGAGGACATTCTTAATTGGAAAATTAGTTTTAACAATGATAACATGAGTTTCAAAATAATGTCTTAACTTAGTAGATGCCATAATTAATGCAAGAATAAGCTTTTCAAGGTGTGAGTACCTGGATTCGGCATCAAGTAAACTTTTACTTACATAATATACAGGATGTTGTGTACCATGATGATCCTTAACAAGGACCGCACTTACTGCTTTTGAGGATACTGTAAGATACAAGGATAGCACATCGCCTTTTTCTGGTTTCATCAAAGCCGGGGCCGAGGATAGGTAATCTTTGAGGGCTCTTAAAGCATTTTCATGCTTCTCCGTCCACTCAAATTTCTTGTTCTTCCTTAGGATATTATAGAATTCTTTACACTTCTCGGAAGATTTGGATATAAATCTGTTCAAGGCTGCTATCCTGCCTGTTAGCCTTTGAACATCCTTAGCATTGGCCGGAGATTTGATGTTCACTATTGCTTTGATTTGTTCCGGGCTAGCTTCAATGCCTCTCTTGGTCACCATGTATCCTAAGAATTTACCTGCTTTAACACCAAAGTGACATTTTGAAGGATTAAGTTTCATGTTGTATTTGTCTAGGATATCGAATGCTTCCTCCAAGTCTCTTAGGTGATCCTCAGCTTTTAAGGATTTCACCACCATATCATCTATGTAAACCTCCATAGTTTGTCCAATCTGGTTCTTGAACATCATATTCACCAGCCTTTGATATGTTGCACCTGCATTTCTTAGTCCGAAGGGCATAGCAATATAGCAGTATATACCAGTTGGAGTCATGAAGGCTGTATCCTCTTGGTCGGATGGTTCCATTTGGATTTGTTGGAATCCAGATGAAGCATCCATAAAAGTTAACAGTTCATGACCCGCAGTTGCATCCACCATGGAGTCAATGTGGGGTAATGGGAAAGGATCCTTGGGACATGCCTTATTTAAATCGGTAAAATTGACACATACCCTCCACTTTCCGTTTTTCTTTTGAACAACAACCACATTGGCCAACCATCTTGGATACTTGACCTCTCTAATCATACCTGCCCGGAGCAATTTCTCTACCTCTTCCTGGATAATGGCATTCCTTTCTGGTGCAAACTTTCTTCTCCTTTGATGGATTGGTTTGGAGGATCTGTCAATGCCGAGTTTGTGAGTGATAACATCTTTGGATATACCAGTCATATCTTCGTGTTTCCATGCAAAGGTAGTCTTTCTCCTTTTGAGGGAGGATACGAGGTCTTCTTTCATTTCTCCAAGGATCCTTGATCCGATATAGATTTTGGATTCAGGATCATCAGGGTCCATGAGGATTTCTATCACATCCTGTTCTCTTGCCTCCAAGACATCCCTTGGAGGATACTTTGATTGCTATTGCTCCCTTGACTTCGAGGCTGGTTTCATCGATGAAGTGTAGCAATTCTTAGCCTCCTGCTGATCACTATCAATCTTCACTATTCCCCAAGGACTAGGGAGCTTCACACATTGATGGTATGTAGATGGGACTGCTTTCATATCGTGTATCCAGGGCCTGCCAAGGATAACATTACAACAAGATAAACAGTCAATAACACAAAATTTTTGATAAGAGTGTAAGCCTTCGATGTATATTGGGAGTTTAATGTCCCCCAGGGTATTCTTAGTTTCGCCACTAAATCCCACGAGCACGGAAGATCTTGGTATGATATCTGATTCAGGGATTCCCATCTTCTTCAGAACATCAAGCTGGATAATGTTCACTGAACTTCATCCGTCTATAAGGATCCTGCGGACAAAATGGTTAGAAATGAAAAGAGTAATAACTAAACCATCGTGATGAGGATCCTGGATATCAACACGATCCTCTTCATCAAAGGTTATGACTTTTCCTTCGGAGACACTTGATGTTCGAACAGGTCTTTCTCCATTATCCATTTTAGTTTCCTTTGCATGCCTTTTAGCTGCTGAGAAGGATGTGCCACAAATGTCTGATCCTCCAGAAATGAAGTTTATCACTTGTGCATCTGCTGGAGGAGCTGGAGCCTTCTCAGGGATCCTTTCAGGATCCTGAGTCCTTGACTTTTTTCTTCCCAACAATTCTCTCAGATGCCCCTTGCTCAACAAGTATCCAATTTCCTTTCTTAGTGCAATGCATTCTTCTGTCAGATGCCCAAAATCTTCATGGTATGCACACCACTTTGATTTATCCTTAGTTGCAGCTGGCCTATCATTTTTTCTGGGCCATCTAGCTTTATCACCTAGACTCTGCATCGCAAGGATTAGTTCATTGTTATCAACACTAAAACAATATTCAGAAATTGGAGGATAATCCTCATCATCCTCTTCTTGATCAATAGAATGCACGTTCTGGTTATCAGATCTGTTGTAGGATCTGAACTTGTTGTTCCTGAATGAGGATCCTTGCTTATCCTGCTTTGAGGATCCTGCTAACCTCTCCTGGATCCTCTTGTCATCCTCTAGTCGAATGAACCTAAGTGCTCGGGTTCTTACCTTATCTAAGTTCCTGCATGGTGTCATAACAAGATCATCATAGAAAGACGAATCCCTAAGCAATCCCATTTTAAAGGCCTCAACAGCCGTGGCTATATCTAAGTTGGGAATGTCTAAGGATTCTTTACTGAATTTGGTAATGTAATCCCTTAATGATTCATTATGACCCTGGGTTATCCTATACAGATCACTAGTTAATCGTTCAAATTTCCTACTACAAGAAAACTGATTATTAAATAGATTAACTAGATTAGCAAATGAGGTAATAGAATAGGGAGGAAGACTTAGCAGCCATTTGAGAGCTGATCCAGTAAGAGTGGATCCGAATCCTTTGCACAGGCATGCTTCCTTTAACCTTTCTGGGATTGGATTGATCTCCATCCTCTCCCTGTATTGTGCTATGTGTTCTTCAGGATCCGTCGAACCATCATATAGTTTCATTGTAGGCACATGGAACCTCTTGGGTATCTCAGCATCACAGATTGGTGGTGCAAAACGAGATATCTTATGGCTCCCATCTGCAATCTCTGGGATAGGTTTGACTACTCCCGGAACACTTGATATCATATCCTTTAACTTTTGCAATTCTCTGGCCATGGCATGATTGATACCTGGATCCTGCATAAGACCATGGTTAGTAGTATAAGAATTATTAAAAGTGTTACCTCCCATTGGATTCAAGTTAGGAAGAATGGATGTTAATCCATATTGTTGAGGCTCTGGAATGATCGAGGGACCAGTAGAAGCATTGGTCTGCATTGGAATAAAATCTCCCTGATGGACATCTGAACTTCCTGTTTGCAAACTCCTCAAGGATCCTGGCATCTGGAAGGATCCCTGAAATTGGGACAATCCTGGAACAAAGGAGGATCCTTGAACCTGGGATGATCCTGGGAAGAAGGAGGATCCTTGAGCCTGGGATGATCCTGGAAAGATGGAGGATCCTTGAACCTGGGATGATCCTGGAACAAAGGAGGATCCTTGAACCTGGGATGATCCTGGAACAAAGGAGGATCCTTGAACCTGGGATGATCCTGGGAAGAAGGAGGATCCTTGAACCTGGGATAATCCTGGAACAAAGGAGGATCCTTGAATCTGCTGCATTCCTGAATATCCTCCTGAATTCGTGAGGGATCCCATATGCTGAGGATAGGATCCCGCTGGCTGGAAAGATGAGCCTGCTGCCTGGGTGATTGTTGTTGTTCCGTAGTGTACTCCTTTCGGTCCACCCACATATTGAACGTCTGGAACCACTGATGGCTGAGAAGTAATCACCGGAGTATCAAAATTCAAGGACTTCGGCACCAGTGGGGAATGATCCTCTGCCGTTGTCTGTTGTTTCTTGAGATCTCCGATTTCTTTAAGAATCCTCTCATTGGTCTTATCCTGTTGCCGTATCTGATCCTTCATCTGCAAAATCAAAGTAAACATATCACTAGTAGTGGGAGTGTAAGAAGCAGAAGAAGTTGGAGGTTTTGAGAAAATGGGAGTTGGTTTCTTCGCAGCATTCTCGACATTCTTCTGGGATCCAGAAGGTGGTGGAGGCAAAGGGGGAACGCCTTGTGAAGAAGTGAATGCGGGCATCAAATTTGAAGCATTCTTCGCTGAGGAAGCCATTTGCTTGATCGTAGTGAACTGAAATGAGCACAGAAATGCGAAATTTTCTAAGGACGAAGCACCAATTGCCCCACGGTGGGCGCCAAACTGTTTTGGTCAAAAAAATCTGTTGAGGATATTGCAACCAAACTCTATGTTACGGGGTATGATGCTAACAATGTAGAACGATAATAAGGATCACTTCAATGTAAATTGCCAAATTGACACAAGGATTTATACGGGGAAAAAGCCCTTGATCAAGAGTTGATCTCCGGCACAAAAAACCCCGGGTGATGGAAACTACCGATCACCAAGCTCAAATAAATGAATAAACGTTTACAACTTCGGATAGTAACGAGCTAGGTACAAGGATCACTATCGTGAAATGTGTAAATGTGAGTGAAAACGAATGTATGTTCGTCGAGAGCTTCAAGTGTGCGAGTATATGAGTGTGTGTAGCTGTCAAAATGACTAAGTGTTTTTCTACTAGCTCGTTACCCCTTTTAAAATAGAAATTTAACTACCAAACTAACTATCCGACTTTTGTGCCAAGCCCCCACGTTCTCCATAACGTCCATTTTTGGCCAAGCACGTGCAGAATAGTTTGGGAATATTCTCCAGGAATGTCGCCAAGACTTGGTCAAGCTGGTTATACCTGCGAGATAGTACAAAACATATGTAAACAATCGTCAGTACGAGGATCCTTAAAGTGATCCATGATCCTGATCCTCAAGCTCTTCTGAGGATCACCGCCTGTCACAGAAGTAAGGATCACTAATTAGGATAACGTGTAAGGATCACTAATTGTTAGAAAATCCTCCCCTAACAGGACCCTTCCCCGTAATCCAACGCATAGGACCAGTTGCCTACCGCTTACAACTACCAGAGGAGGTCGTAGGAGTACATGATGTATTCCATGTATCTAACCTCAAGAAGTGTCTATCGGACGAATCGCTAGTAGTCCCTCTTCAAGACATACAGGTAAATGAAAAGTTGAAATTCGTGGAGAAACCGCTTCAAATAGAAGACAGAAAGATTAAATTTCTCAAGCACAAAAGATTGGTACTGGTCAAAGTCAAGTGGGATTCAAAAAGAGGAACCGAATACACCTGGGAGCTGGAATCTGAGATGAAGCGAAAATATCCTCACTTATTTCAGTAAATCTCGAGGACGAGATTTTAACTGAGGTGGGGAGGATGTAAGGACCTACAAAAATGTCCCAAAACGACCCGTAAGTGAAAACCCGGACCCCTGAAACCCTAATATGCATGAAAAACCAAGAAAACATGAAATTTGGTCTTCTCGCGGGCCGCGTAAATAATAAGCAGACCCTTACGCGGGCCGCGTCAACTTAAAAGTTGACCGGATAAGCATCCAGGCCACGTGTCGTCCACCTGGCAAACCTACTCGTGACACATAAAGCCTACATGTAGACTAGGGTTTCTCGCGGGCTGCGTAAAAGCCTTGTTAAGGCTTACGCGGGCCGCGTAAAACTTGAAAAGTTGCTATAAGTAGCCTGGACCTGGAACTTGCTTCTGTGTTCGAAAAATCAGTTTCAAAACGAAGTATACTGCCTAAATTCGAAGTTTTAAGGTATCAAGGCGCTGCTACGATACAGGGTATTAACTCAATCACTGCTACGATTCAATGTCCGATCGATCGAAACCAATCCGATGGATGTTTAAGTGCTGCCCAAACTCGGGCTATACTTTGTCATTCGTCGTAAATTCGATGGATGTTTAAGTGTTGCACTTTGTCATTCGTCGTGAGGGTTTTAATCTCGTGAGTTATCGTAAATGTTGTATTAAGTTACTGACCTAGTTTCGTATGCATTACTGTTTTAATTTAAGTTACAAGGCTTATCAGTAGGCTAAACTCTTCCTGTTTAAACTTGCAATGTGAGTCATTCTCTTTTATCAAAAGTGTTTTGCAATACCTCAAATTATTTTCCAGTTATAATTACAGGGATTAAGTCTTGGTTATCTTGAATCACTGGCAAGTGGGGTATTGTGCACATTACTAATTTCTCACGGTTAGGTTCATCAACCTAACAGTGATAATCATCACTAATTGGGTGAAAGGACCCAATAGTGGTATGACCATCGTCACCAGGAAGTGACACGATGCCAGATAAAAATAAAATAGTAGCCATTGTAATCGCTCTTATGCTGTAATTTATAACTAAGGTGTCGTTTTGTTTAACCTAAATGACTCGCCAGTATTTCCCCGCTGATAAAATATTTTAAAACATATTTCAGGTGACCTACTGTGAATCAAGGAAAACGTGTTACGGAGCACTAACAAGCTTGAAGTGGTGGCTCAGCAAAATAAATAAACATATTTTGTAAAACAGGGAATTTCCTCGTGAAATTCCTCGTGAAATTCCTCTATTATAAATTATGGGGTTGTCCCAATTTATGAAATAAAATAATTGGGCATTTTCAAATTTTAAAGATCCTGTTGAACTTCCGCTGTCAACTCAAATAATAAATACCACGGGATTTCTGTCCCGCGGCTCCTGGACCGGGTAAAACCGGGACGGGGGCCGTGACATGTTCATCCATTGTTTAAGTTTTAAAACATTACAACAACATTGTTTTAAACCCCAAAAACACAGACTTCGTATTTAGAATACAACACCAACAGGTTTTAAGTTCCATAAGGACTTTTCAAAAGACATTAATGAAAACTAGGCTTTGAGATATGTATCCTATCCAGAATAGGATACACACTCCAAACCACTCGACACCGGATGACATCTTTTATTCCTAACGACACTTGAAACCTTCACGCCTGCCAGATCCCTACTTAGTTTCCTGAAATACATGTAGTTTGAAAACATCAACAAAAGTTGAGCGAGTTCATGTGTTTAGTGTGTGAGCTCGAATAAACTTTGTAATCATTATAAGTATGTATGGACTGCAAACCCTGGTATGAAAGCAAACAAGGAAACAGATCATTAATGGTTTGCAAGTCCATTAATATGTGTGACGTGATGCAGGAAGGCTCAAACCTTGCGGATTTTGCCACGGCTTCAGTTTGTGGATATAGTCACCTCATGGGCCAACCCCCGTCCACATGGGTGTGGGCTCGCTACACCCAAATAGATCTATCACTCATGTCCCTCGGTCCTACAATGAGGATTAATGGTCTTAAGCATTATACCCACCACTCACATGATCTAGCAGTACCCTACCTTAGCTAACCATACCACATATAAACGTTTGTAAACAGTTTGTAACATGTACTTCACCCCCAAAGTTATAAAACTGAAAATAGTTAAATGAAAAGGGGGAACATGAACTCATAGTCTTGCGTTCTTCGTAATCACAGTAACTCAAAGCTCCTTCGGATGTACACGACTACCTACAACGTACTATGGTTTATTAGACGAGCGGGTTGTGCCTTGACTTAGTATTAGTTAGTGTCTTTGAGTTACGTTTCTTCGTGTCTTCAATATTATTTCAAGTTATATAATTTATTTGTTAAAATAATAAATATTTTAACTTAAATTATATTTATTAAATTATGGAATAATTGTTAAAACAATATATTTTAACTTGATACTTTCTAAGTATTTATACATGTATATCCTTCCCAAGGATGGGTGTATTTGTATTTGTATTCTTATACTTGTATATTTTTGCCATGTGTTGATGTCATATTCCGGTGTGTATTGATACGTACGAAAATATGTATTTTCTTGTATTTGTTAAGTATTCGTATACCAAATTTTGTATTAATTTTTCTGGAATAATATCTCCAAAATACATTAATATATATTTCCAAAATATATATTTTAAGAAATATTACTTAGAAAAATTATTTATAATTTTTCCCTTGGCAAAAATATTTATAAATTTCATACAAGTATAAAAAATATTTGTATTTCCATATAAATCCCAAAAATAATATATACTTTCAAGTCTAACTTGGAAAATATGTATAAACTTATTTTTCTCCCAAAAATAATATATTTCATGTTTGTTTGAGAAAATATATATTTCTTCCAAAAATCCAAGAAAACATATTTTTACTTACCAAAAATAATATATTTTCTTCTTGTAAAAAATATGATATAAATTTGTAATAATTGTAGAAATCATATTTTTGTTCCTTTGGTGTCCAAAATATTATTTACCAAAAATATACTTGTGAATAAATTTTCTGGAATATTTTGTGAGTTATATTCCTTAGTTCGGTTTCACCAATATTTTAGGTATTCTTTGTATATTTATTCCTTGAAATCTTTGGTAATATTTTGTATTGTAATTTCTTGGTATTTTGATGAGTTATATCATTTCAAGTCTTAAAATAATATAACTAATACACATAATATACAAATAATCACACATATGGTGACTTCTAATTATATATTTTCCTAAATACATATTTAGTCACTTTTATTTATAAAAACCAACCTCCAATATTTATAGTTTTGTAACAAAAATTTGTGGCAAACCTTATGTGAAAATCCATGATTTGAAATATACTTGTAAATATTTGTTTAAAAATATTTTTCTAAGTGTTTAATTTTTAGAAATTTTTTTCCATAGTTTCCCCTAAAAATGGAGGTTTCCATACCTTGAAGGCATATCATTTTCTTTTGTAAATCAACACAATCAATCAACAATCAACAATATACAATCTATACTTACCAATTTTGCCAAAGACAAGCATAAACTACCACTTCATGAACTTGAAAATTTACAAAAATTTGTAGTAACTTACTAGTATATTTAGTAAGTCTTGTTTTTTTTTTTTGAAAGGTGAGGATCAAGAACTCGCGTATGTCGGGAGATGTAGACTATGTTGTCTTAACCGGGCCCACGCTACAGAGCCCCCACGCCGACCAACCGACATCAACCCCTCGATGAGAAACCCCTATCACCCAGGTAAACCCGGAGGGGAAAACTCACCCGGCAAGACTCGAACCTGGGTTGCCCCATGCTTTATCTTTCCGTGGCCACCACTAGGCTATCCAGTGATGGTTATTTAGTAAGTCTTGTTACCCTTTAAAGTGTGGTTGATTCTTTAAAAACATCATTTCTGAAGAATCTAGATCTTTACAACTTATAATCTCATTTTCTAAAAATACTTCTTCTTGGATTTTTCTTGTTACATAAGTGTTCCTACACTTGTTTAACCTTTATAAACATGGTTGATTTCTTTAAGAACCAAGATTTAGTAAACTTTGTATTTTTAACTTGGTTTCTTGAAAAATCATTCTTGAAATCTTTGATTTACAAGACTTACAACTCACTTTAATCATCATTTTACAAGAAAACATTTTTATTCTTTCAAGTTCATGTCTTTCATGAGGATGATCTATGAATCTTTAACACTTTCATCCTCTCATCTTTCTTGATTATGTTTTTAATCATGATCTAGCAAGATCATATGATGATCTACATCATTTACATAAGTAAAAAAAAATCAACAAGTATAACAACACATAAACATCAAGATTTCTTCATGATTTAAGCTTATGTTCATATTTCGTCTTCTTGTTTCTTAGTGTTCTTTATGATAATCAACATGTATCATCTTTTAACCACTTAAACAAGATGTAAAATGAAGAGATTAGTGTTCTTACTACTAGCTCAAGGCTAGGGATGATCAAGAGAAGAAAAGAGAAGGATAAAAGCAAATGGTGAAGGTCCTTCAACTTCCGGAAGCTCCAAGCTTTTTTGTATGGCTTCTAACACCTTTGAGTATGCATGGATTGTATGAGAAATGAAGAATGATGATGGATGTGGGTGTGGTTGTTCACGGCCGAACCAAGAGGGAGAGGAAGAGAGTGTGTGGGTGTTGTTTAGAAATGAAAATGATAGGTTATGATCTTATGGGTTATACTTATAATACTCCACAAGTGTTTAATCTATTGTATAATATGTTTAGTAAAGGTTAGACATGATCTACTTAAGTATTCAAATAAAGTCTCTAGTGGGCCCCTTATGTTGGCCGATCATAGGTGGGGGGGGGGGGGGTCTAGGCTAGGTGGTAAAGGTAAGTTAGTTATTATAGTTGAAAATCAAGTATATAGTTAGGTTATCTAGTTACTAGATGTTACATAAGGTGTTATGATGTTCGGGGACCATAACTAGCTTGGAAATGTTAAAACAATGCTTCTAGTGAAAATTTGGTATTTCGGGTAGTGTCCGGTTGTTCGGTTGGTTACCGGTTCGTTAAGGTACTAAACTATGCAGTTTAGTGTGCTTTATGTTATCTTTTGTGACAATTTTGATTCTCGACACTTAGGAAAGCATCCAGGACCATTTAACCATATTTCTGCATGATATTAAATTGTTTAAATGCTGAATTTTGCTGAATTCTACAGAATGCTGCAGTTTATGTAAGTTTTAGGCACTTTCCGGCACCTAATATATCACTAGAAAGGCAGTTTTATGATCCTTACTTTCCTACACAGTATACGAGTGTAACTCTTGGTTTCTGGCCCATTCTGTATCTCAATACCATGTCTGTCTATGTACTGAACTCCGTCAGCATTTCTCTGATTTGTCTGATAACTGTGCTAGCTTTGTTTCGTGCATCATTTGAATCAATAAAGTGTTGCATGCAATTATGATATGACATTTGCAATATATGATTCACATCTATACGTGATAACAATAACCAGGAAGTATTCATGTCATAAATGTTAAATAAGCACAGTCATTAAGCACTAATTACTGTTTAATAATTGTACGGATGCATGCAAACTTGACAATTGTCACATTCTCCCCCTGTTAAGAAATTTTCGTCCTCGAAATTTAAACTACACTAACTCCTTAGGGTTACGTTATACGTGCATGGATATGAATAATACCAAAGTGTTTAGCCACGAAACCGAATCAAGACTTACTCGACTCAGGTGAATCCAGGGACAAATTACAACAACAAGAACCCAATGGTTAAAGGTGTGTGTTCCAGAATTTGATATCAAAGGACACGAGACGTATAGATGTATAATCTAGTGTAACTTATTTCACAGGGGTTCAACAAAAACAGGAGTTTCGACCGATAGAATTCCAAGGGATCGTTTACAATATGCAAATGAGTTCTAGAAACAATAACATCCGCTAGATGAACTCAGAATCAGCAAGCTCAAACGTAAGAGTGACATGAAAATGATCCGTTAACTTTCAAATAAATGGATAAAATTAGTATGTTGACATTATTCATTTGCGAGAATACACCGAAATGGAATACAATCGAATCTGGTGTATCATTGTTTTAATTCGTAGTTGCATTAAGAATGTTTAAATGACAAGTCAAACAAAAGTATGTGTAGTTTCATGTGAAATGGTTGACCATGATTAGTACAAGCTACAAGTTTGTACCGACACCACAAGGTGTCGTATTGGCATAATTCAATAATAGCGGTGATCGAACAAGTTCACCATGTTTGAATTCAAATGAAAGTGTAATGAGGCAAACCTGAAAATTTGATTCAAATGGCATCGTAGGATTTTTCAACTGAATATAGAATACCAAAGAACTACTGTTTTCGACCGAAGATGAAAAAAAAATAATGAATACTGCAAGGTATTCGATTGATAATGAATGAACCGTTAAGAGGTAGACTGGGATATAAAATGAATTTATGTACCATTGTCTTAACACACGATTGTGTTAAGACTGCTTTAATCATGATAAAACAAAACGGATTTAGTGCAAGTCAATAAATAAACAATTAAATCCGTGTATGAGATGCGTAAACGAGATTAACACAAGCTTCAATTTAGTGAAAGCATCACCACAAGGTGTCGAAACCAACAAACGATTTAGTGGAGTCGCAGACCGAACAAGTCTACTATGACTCGGAACAAAGAAACACTTGCTAAAATGAATTTAAATATGATGCTTTCAATACATCATATGGTGTCTTGAATTGAATATGCGAAATGGACAAGTTCAAGAAATTGAACTTGGTTTCAGCGCAATCTAACAATAAACGTATGTATCGACAACGGAATTTCGGCATGGTTACAGGGGTAAACCATGTATGTAACTGAAAAGAAAAGAAGTTTCAAGAAAGTGTGTTGACTTGATAATAAAGGAGCCAACCGTTACAATAATGTAGGTCATTCGAATCACAAATCAATAATTAGATTTAGCAAAATAATATTTGAACTTTGATGAAGCGCTTATTCGAAATGAAACCACATGCATAACAGATGGTGCATGCATAACATATGAATTTTCCAAGAAATGAAACAATGAGTTTTCGCTATAATGAAGAAATGATCAAGTATCGAGAAAAATGAGTGTTTGCTTTAATGATGAAAATTGACACGATGCAACTACCATTAAGAGAAGTAGAGATGCAAAATTCTACTTTCTAGAAGCAAAAGTGGAAATTTTGGTATAAGTATTTCGAGTACTTCACCTGTTCGGTTAACTAAAATAGCATATACGACAGAATAATGGTGTTGCCCGAGTTAATAGACGTGGTTCCTAAGTGATAACCTTTAATGAGTTTCGACCTATGTTCCCGAAGGTCCTAAGTACATGTCTCTTAGATTCTCAAAGTTTTGCATTCTGTGTCTAACTGTTTGTGTACCAAGCATACAACACAACGCTAGCGTATGTCTAAAAGCAAATTGTTGACTCACTGTTCTTCAGTGTGCCTTCTTCCTGAATCCGCAGCTGGCGATAACCTGATCGAAGATCGATCTTGGAATAGTAGTTGGATCCTTGCAGTCGGCCGAGTAAATTAGTAATCCTCGGCAAGGGATACCAACTTCTTGATGGTTAGCTTATTCAGCTCCCAGTAGTCGATGCACATTCGAAAGCTACCATCCTTCTTTTTGACGAACAGAACTGGAGCTCCCTAAGGCGAGAAGCTTGGCCTTATAAATCCCTTATCTAGCAAACCCTGGAGTTGTGCTGACAACTCTTGCATTTCTGAAGGCGCAAGTCGGTAGGGTGCCTTGGCTATAGGCGCGGCGCCTGGAACCAAGTCAATGCGAAATTTGATTTGTCGTCGAGGAGGTAATCATGGCAAGTCTTCGGGGAAGAATTCAGGATATTCCCTTACCATGGGGATATCATCGAGCTTAGGTTCTTCGGCTTCTTTGTCCACGACCTGAGCCAAGAAGGCAACACATCCTTTAAGCAAAAACTTCCATGCCTTCAAACAACTAGTAGTCCTTAGAGACGTATCCTGCTTCTCCTCGTGTATCACAATCGTTTCTTCATTCGCCATCGGGATGCGGATAATCTTCTCATGGCAAACAATCTCTGCACGATTACTCGACAACTAATCCATTCCAACTACGATGTCGAAGCTTCCCAACTCAACTGGCAGAAGATCTGACGAAAACTCACGCTCTCCAAGCTCTATAACGCAGTCTCTAATCACTTCATTAGCTTCTACTAGCTTCCCATTAGCTAGTTCTTATCGAGTATGGGATATCTAATTTACTTTCTACTAAACCAAGTATACTCTTAAAATCTAGAGATACGAAGCTATAGTCGGCACCGGTATCAAATAGCACTGATGCAAAGTGTTGTTTAGTAGGGAACGTACCAGTGACTTCGTTCGGACTCTGGCGTGCTTCATGAGCTCCAATGTTGTACGCTCTTCCACGGTCTTGGTTTTTCTTCCTAGGGAAATCTTACCTAAAGTGCCCCACGTCCCCACATTTGTAGCAACCTGGAATTCTACCACTATCGTTTCCGTCTTGGTTGCCGTCATCATTTCCTCCTTGTCTGGGATACTTCGCCCAACAGGCATCCTTGTTGTGTCCTTCCTTTCCGCACCTATTGCACCTAGGTCTCAAACATCGACCTTCATGGTGAAACTTGCACTCATGACATCTTGGTTTAGTCCCCAAGTAAATCTTACCACCGGCCTGGTCGTTTTTAGGGCAATACTTCCTGAAATGCCTCACATTACCGCAGTTAAAACACCCTTGTTCACGTCCTTGATCGTCACCATTTCTGCCTTGATAGTTGCTGTTGTCGTTGTTTCCTTCTCTATTTCCGCCAACATCTTGACCTTCGTTTCCATGTTCAGTACCTTGCCTACACGTCTCCTTGACATGCCCCACCTTGCCACAGTTTTCACATTTTCCATATCTACATCGTCCGACATGATAACGTCGACAATTGTCGCACTTAGGTAGGATACCCATGTACTTTTTTCCCTTTTTGGCTTTGTTGTCGTTATTTGCTCAAGCGCCCTTTTGGAAATCGGTGAGCTTCCTTTTGTTCTTCTCAGATGACTCCGCATGAGCCTCCTTCTTCTCGTCGGGGGTTGAAAGTTTTTCCAATCTAATTGTTTCTTTGGTGAGCGTCACTCTCAAGTTGCTCGTATCGATGGTTGTTGGAGGCTTTGATGCTGTCATCAAGCTCAGAACCTGAGGCGCCAATCCCCAGATGATTCGTTCTAGACTCTTAAGCTCTGGTTCCACCAAATATGGAACAACTCGCGACAAATCGTGAAGTCTCTACACATATTCCACCACCTTTGGACCTTCCATCTTCAGGTTCCAGAATTCAATTTCCAGCTTTTGGATCTCCATCTGAGAACAATACTCCTTACGCATCAATTCTTTCAACTCATCCCATATCAAGGCATACGCAGCAGCCTCGCCCATTGTCTGAACCTGAAGGTTCCACCGTGACAGAGCCTCATCTTGAAACAATCCAGAAACGTATTTGACTTGTTGCTCTGGAGTACATCCGCTCATTCGCAAAACATAATCCGTATTCTCGACCCATCTCACAAAAGCTACGACACCTCCAGTGCCGTCGAAGTTCAGAGGCTTGCGATCCAAAAACTACTTGTAGGTATAGCCTGTACCCAAGCAACATCATCATAGAAAGCATTAGCAAAGCACACTTGAAATTGTCCAAACATATTGTAATGTGTCTTAGATGACTTAAACATTACCGTTAGGTGGGTTATTTCCTGAGGTACTTCCGCTGTGTCTGTAGCGAAGAACCTCATGCCGTGCGATGGCATGTGTGATATGCGCTTGTAATTCTGCCTCGGTCATGGGCAGCCGAATGATCTCTTGATGAGACATCTTCTAAGAAGGAGATCGGATTGGTCAGGTCTTACGTGCTAAATAAACGTATATAGTTGTCTTGGGGTCGTATGTACATACACATAATCAATCATCATATCAAGCAATCAGGTTATAATACAATCACAACATAAACAACGTAATTTATGAGAACATGACGATTGAGCTTTCATTAATTATCGACCATAAAGTGTTGTTACATGCTTCACAAAGTGTATCATATCAAAAGGAACACAAGGTCACACTTCCCTTGTTCAATAGGTCTACCAATCTACAAAAGTCGTACAATCAAAAGTGATCTCCAAAAGGTTTCACAAGCTTAGCTCGATAGTGGTGCTCTCATCACAGGTAGTGCAATCTGCATAAGACTAAAAACCTATTGTAGTGATGGCGGAGGAGGAGGAGGGAGGAAAATCAAACTAAGAACATGTGCGAGTTCCTCCTTGAGTTTATGCACATGGCAAAACAAGTAACGGACCTGCTGCTCGACAGTGAGAAATCGAGCATCAAACTCTGGGAAAGGAGTAAGAGGAGCAGGTGGACGAGCGAAAGGAGGCGATGATGAACGAGGGGGAACAGAAGTGGACTGACAAGAACACGGTAAAGGACGCGGTGTCGACTCGAGCTCCAAGACTCTGCGACTCATAACTTCAAATTGAAGCTGAAGCGAATAAAGTAACTCATCCTGTGTATAGCCAACAAAATGCGAGGGATGGTAGGGGTCTGAGGTCGGCATGGAATACGATGGGGACCATCAGAATGGCTCATCAAGTGGTGAAGAAGCAAATGGAGCAAACGGTGCAGACTGAGGGATCTGTGGAAAAGCTTCTGAAACAAAAGGGTCGTCACGCGGGTGCTAACTAGAAGTACCTTCCCCTGGACGGGGTGCGGGTATGTCCTGAAAGAAAACGATAGGCAAATCAGTGCGATGGACATTGGACTCCACAGGAGGAAAAGGAGAAACATCAGCGGGTGCGGGTGCAGGAACAAATGGCTCAACAATAAGAGGGTCAATGGGTGCAGGAACTGGGTCAGGTATGAGGGGTGCAATGTCAGGTAAGCCAAAAGGAGTAGGGTCATGATCAAGTAAGGGCTCAGGGTCAGCAGGTGCAGCATCAGGCTGATCAACAGGGACAAAGTCTGGCTCAAGACCAGGCTCTGGGATTGACCAAACTTTTTAGTCTAGTTATGTGATACTATTGCACAATGATATGCAACGCTTAACCAAACTCGCAAAACGAACCAAAGACAGAAAGTGGAAAGGATGGGATTGACCGAATGGCAATCCAATCGGATGACCATCTGATCGGAGGGCCACTCGATCGAAGTGCCATCCGATCCGCTGCACACCACCTTAATCTCCACTCTTACACTATAAATAGGACCTGTCACATCATTCTTCACTGATGTGATAGCCTCCTTCAACCAGACGCACACTCTCCCACTTTTCTTCCATTTCTCTGCGATTTCGGTACGTTTTACACTAGATTCTTGTATATCTTTGATCTGTACACTAATCTCTACATGATTCCTCTTTGAAATCACACTTTTCACCATGGAATCTCTGAGATTTGAGCTCTTGAGGATGACGTCACCATGGCTGTTTGTACAAACAAGTTGTGTGATGTCATTCTTGTCAAGATCTAGCTCAGGTCTAAGAAATTTCATGTGTTTTACACCGAATCTTTACTAAATATAAACTTTTCATCTAAAACTCAAGTTTTCTTCCATGTTTTCTTAAACTTTTACCTAAAAACGGTGGAATCCGGACCCAAATGGACTGTAGACTTAATGATTAGTTTGGAGTCGGCTTGGAAATGGATTGTTGCCAGAGAAGATGACCGGAGTACTGATTTCGAAATAAACACCATTTAGAACAGATGCGTAATCGGACGGGGTGATTCCCATCAGATAGGCTGAGCTGTGATGTGTTTACCGTTGTCTTAGTACGTACCACGTCATCACCGTTAGACTCGAAGCTATGAAATTTTACAAGGTTGCAAAAACGATACAAGACCATTGCGATCGAATGGCAATCCGATCGGACTGCCGTCTGACCGAACGGCCATCCGATCGAAGTGACATGTGACTTTAACCTTTAAAACGCTTAGATTATTTTTGAATCAGAAACTTTGAATCTTGAAACTTGCACAACGAAGGGTCCTTCGATCGAACGGCCATCCGATCAAAGTGGCCTGATATGAACACTTGGTTAATCTTTTGAAAACTAATTCTTTGGATTGAATGACCATTCGATCGAATGGCCATCCGTACGGATGACCATCCGATCGGATGGCGATCCGTCCCACGCACATATGTTATCCGACCGGATGACCATCCGATCGGATGGCCATCTAATCAGGTGACTGATCCGACACTTGTATGTTTCTCGTTATTCTGTCTGACGCTTATCTATTGTAATCTAATCAGGCTAAACCTAAAGAGCTCCCTTTGATCCAATAACAATTAAACTGTTAAGCAATCACTGTGAGTATACTCGATCCCTTTTTGTTTTAAACTTTTGGGATGCAACATGTATTCTATGAAACTTGAAACTCGATACTTTTGAATCTAAACTCTATCCTATGTTAATGTGAAACTTGTGATTCATGATTCTTTATGCTATGTGAATGTTTAATCCAGAGTGTGTAGTTCCTCCTTAACAATAGTAGCGCTATAGGAAGATGCACCTCCCCATTATTCTCGGGGGTATTCTTAGGAGGATTCTAGTTTTCCTTGAGTCTTGGGAAAACACCAAAGCATCAGGACACTTGGGCTATCACTTGGACTACGAACACTAGCATGGCTGAAACTATTTTTATCATTTACATTATGGATATGAGTCTTTTAATCTACTATGCTATATACTCAAACTTGTATACTCGCCAGTACGTTTTTGTACTGACTTTATTTTAATACATGTTGCAGGCTGATAGGATGATGTGAATCAAGAATATGCTAGGATGCTACTTAGAAACACATCTTAGTTAAATATAGAACTTGAAACAACTTTGATGATTTGTATTTGATATTTGTGTTTGGTTTTGGATACTATTAGACAATGTTTGAATCAATCTAATTTATATCGAAATATCTAGTGTTATGGAATCTCATGAGCAATCTGGACGCTTAGTGCCGCACCCCGATGTTTTCGCCATCGGTTGGGGTATGACAGATTGGTATCAGAGCCATAACTATAGGGAATTAGGATAATAGGAATACTTGCCCTAGTCTATAATTCTAGGAATCTTGACTCTTATTTGTTGTTTAGGACTTATGCATTCCACCGTATCTACTTCCTAGCAGCACATTTTCCTGTTAAACTTACATGCCTTTCCTAAGGCTGATATAATATACACTTGAATACTTGAAAACACTGCTAATCAGTGTGTGTATTTTGCACGAGGTTCGCCCTCAAGTCAGGAGTGACATCCGAACCTTGATGGGAAAATTTCCACATAATATTTTAGTAGGTCTTATATGTTGATAAGTACCGATGCTATTAGGGTACGATGTTGTCAAGTTAGAGGTGAAACTCAGACCTTGATAAATAGTCCCACTCTTTGATTTTATGTCTCGCCAAAGTCTCGAAACTACCAATCAATTAGGAACGTGAAATGACTAAAAGGACGAATATCATAGGCCTAACATCGATGACACATTTGTCTAAGTAAGTCAGGACACGTTGCCTCAATTCGAAAGGGGTTCGAATCACTTTGGTTAATCACCGTTCCTCTACCCGGAACAATCTATGTTTTATGAGCCTATCTTTTATGTTATCTCGATTTTATGTGTGGATTTAAACTTGATTCTTCATTCACTTGTTTTGAGACTTTTTACATGAATCGCACGTATGTCCGCAATCTAAAACATAAATTCTAATCTCGGAATCAAACTAAATTTACGAAGCTTTATCCTATGTGGAAATCTTGATCGACTATGATACTATGTGAAGCTATCTGATGAATCTATGTGTTATGGTGGTTGCGAGATACTAAACGTAACATGGCATAGAAATACGAGACAGAAGTGACATGTCTGAAACATGGTGGATACGCCGCTGGTACTTCCTATATATAAGTGTTTCCGGCATGTTACCAACTTTCGTACCACGTGCCATGCGAAACTTAGTGTTTGTAGACCGGTGATGAGAATGATGAAATCTAAACTATGGGAAACTATTTGTGTGATCTATGTGTTGGTGCATATGTCTGTCGACTACGTCTTGTATCGAGTCTTGTAATAGTTTAGATTAATCAGGGCACGAAAATCGAGAAACATGTTGGAAAGGTCATTTCACACGAAATGACAAAGAGCCATTTCGTACGAAATGGACTGTGTCCATTTCGTACGCACAAAATGAACCTTTGGTCATTTCGTACGAAATACCACGTCTATAAATACCTGATGTGCCAAGTCATTTAAAACGATTCTGATTTCCGGTACCGAACTGCTGCCGACGTGTCTACTGATTGTAATTGTTGTCAAATCAATATACAAGACGTTAAAAGTGATTCTGTGTGCAAATCAAGCTGATTCAAAGTCGATATGTCTGTTTCCGCCTCTCATATTGATTAGAACTCTTCTGAACTACTCGTTTTGGTCGTGCAAACGATCCTACAAGTGGTATCAGAGCTCAGGAGGAAGAGTTCTTGCCAAATCAGCCTGATTTCGCCAAAATTTCTGACTTCTACACCTTCTTTTCAAAATTTAACAAGTTTTAACGGTCAAAATGGCTTGAATTTTACACATAACAAGCGAAACACTGTTTTAATGAATCCTTGAAAGAATTGGACTTAAAATCAAACAAAAACTTGATCAATTTTATCAAAAACTGATCGAAAAGATGACATCAGCAGCATTTCGCGCGAAATAGTCCATTTCGTTTGGATCAGGTCATTCATTTCGCACAAAATACACCTTGGAACAATCATTTCGCACGGAAAGGACATTTTGGATCTCATTTCGCACGAAAAGGGCATATCAGATTTCCATTTTGTACGAAATCACTCCATTTCGTTTGAAATTTACTCATTTCGCGCGAAATCATAGTTCATTTCGCACCAGTGCTCGTTTCGCACCAAAGAGTATTTCGTATCAAAGGCATTTCATTTGAATTTATATTTCGTTTGAAATCTGTGAAACTTTGTACCGTAACATGGAAGAATAGTTTTATAATGCGTTTGCTACACCAGTTGCTCCAGTTACAGCTGCCGAAACTGTTTATAGTTAGAATAAGACGAGAACTTACCAAAAACCGCCAAAGCTTATGTACATTAAAGATTTTAAAGGATGGCAAAATCTTTTTGAAAACTGGGTGCAAGCCTATAAGTTTGACGCATGTGTTCGTTAGATGTAGATTATGTTAAACCAAAAAATGAATGTGGGATTGAAAAAGCTTTCAGTGATTATTCAGAGGGTGAGAAATTGAAATACACCAGTGAAAAAATGATGATTAGTCTTCTTCAACAATCCGTAAAAGAAGATATTTTTGTGTTGCTTCAACATGACAATACTGCTAGATCAATTTGGTTGGCGTTGATTAACAAGTTTAAGGGAAGCACTAATATGATAAAGTACACACAAGCTTTACTATAGAAATCATTTGATATGTTTGTAGCTCTTGAAGGTGAAACAACAAAAATGACTATCGATAGATATTGTCATCTTGTTCTGGAAATGGGAAGAATGGAAATAAAGAAAGACGACGATGAATGGGTTGATAAGCTAGCCGATGCGTTACCACAAAATAAATTGGGAACATATTTGCTGATCTTAAAACATATGAGAAAGTTTGAAAGTATGAATTTGGCGAAGTTCATTCAGAAGATTGAAGAACATGAGTTGGATATTCAGAAAACTGCTATCATGAATAATCCAAATGCTCAACAAGATGGTAGTCTATACTACAGAGGAAACAAATTTGAGACTACTCCGAGTCCAAAGATTAAGACTGCTTTCAGTGCTGATAGTTCTTCTAGAACAAATGGTAGCACAGTAACTCAGAGTGGTGGATATTCGTCATCGTATTCAAGTTTTGATCCGAAATACACAACACCAAATCCTCAACGACAGAACTCAACAAATCTGCAATGCAATGTTACATTGAATATTCAAAATAGTCAAAATCTTTCTCCAGAAATGGCTAAGCAACACATGGCATCACTTGTTACTATGTTAGAATCTTATGAAAGTTTAGTTGCTGGAAGAATTGGAAATCCAATGCTCACGAAAGAAGATTATGATCAGATTGATGCTGAGGAACTTGAATTGATGGACATCAAGTGGTGTTTAACTAGTGTTGTAAGAAGAGCAGAAAAATTCTCACAAATCACCGGAAGAGATGATTTTCGTGATATTGCTACATCTCCGATAGGGTTTGACAAATCAAAGGTTACTTGTTTTCGTTGCAAAGAAAAGGGGTATTTTAAACGAGAATGTAAAAATAAAGAAGCAACCGGAAGATAAGATCCTTTTTGGAAAGAACGATTATTATCAAAAATCAATTTTTCATCAGATTACTCAACATCCATCATCATCACGTGCTATCGAAGATGGAAAGAAGAGAGCTTACCTTGTTAATCAAGATGTTGAAAAAGTGGCAGAGGGATTTAGCTGGGACAAATGCATTCCGGATGATTTAGGATTAGTTGCTTGAATCCTGGAAGAAGAAGTCAAATCTAAGCCAAAAAGAACAAAGATTTTCAGATCATCAGAAAGTGATGAAGATACCGATGATGAGGAAGAATACATTAATAATGCTAGAAAAAATTTAGACTCATTCAGTTTTAATTTGGTTTTTGCAGATAAGATCGAGATGTTGAATGAGAAGAAAGCTGCTAAAATGAAGAGAGAGTTGGAAGCAAGAAGAATTGCTGAAGAAAAGGAAAAATTGAAAGCTGAAGAAAATTCGACAGAAAAGGTCGAAGATGAAGAGTGTGAAATAAAAATTGAATCTGATGAAGAACCAATGATTGAGAAGGTGGTGGAGAAGATTGTTGAAATGGAGAAAATAATTGAAAGAATAGTTGAAGTTGAGAAAATAGTTGAAGTCGAAAAATTAGTTGAAGTTGATAAAATCGTCGAAGTGGAGAAGATTGTTGAAGTTGAAAAGATTGTCGAGGTCTCTTAACCTTGTTTGAAATGTTTGGAACTTTGCAAACATTGTGAAGAAAAAGACAATAAGATTCGTGAACTTGAAGAGATGAAAGAAAAGTTGTTGTTTGATGTGAAATATGTGAAAGAATCCTATGATGTGCTGAACAGATAAGTTGATAGTTTGAACAAGACAAATTTAGAAGTAGATGCGGCTATGACAATGATGAGTTCAACTTTAATGACGAAGCAGAAAGTCATCAATGAGTATATAGAAAATTGTGCAAAACTGAAGCAAGATTTGGAACTCGAAAAGATTGAAAGTGAAAGAATCAAACGATTGCTGTTGAGTTATACAACTTGTGATTATTTGATTGATCGAGTTTATCCTACTGTTGCAGGTCTTGAAGCTTTTCAAGATAAAAAGACGGAAGAGGATACTGGTAAGAAACAAAGTGTCAAGTACAACAAGTGTCCGCCTCCGATCTGGGAAAGTTATTCTCCCAGAAAGCCAAATGAGGAACGATTAAAAAATGCAGTCAACATAACCTCGATCAGAGAGTAAAAAAGGCGTAAGGTTCACAATGGTGTAAAATTAAAATGGGATATACCGGGCTAGGATTCGAGTTACAGGAACAAGGGCCAAACCAACCACCCAAGAATGGAATCGTCGAGCGAAAATACTTGACACCCTCCTAGAAGCAGCTTTACTTGCCACCAGACCTTTCTCCATCAATTAGGAATCTGATGCCGTCACTAAACACATTCCATAAATTGTAGCCATTTGTTGAGTGATTTTTTTTTGGTGTCTAATCCGCATATATATCACCATTGCCCTTGATTTTCTTGACAGTATATCTCTTAAATGTCAACATATACACGTGTGATTTAGTTTACGAAGATTTTTCAATGCCGAGAACCTCGATCAGAGAGTAAAAAAGGCGTAACGTTCACAATGGTGTAAAATTAAAATGGGATATATCGGGCTAGGATTCGAGTTACAGGAACAAGGGCCAAACCAACCACCCAAGAATGGAATCGTCGAGCGAAAATACTTGACACCCTCGTAGAAGCAGCTTTTCTTGCCACCAGACCTTTCTCCATCAATTAGGAATCTTAGGAATCTGATGCCGTCACTAAACACATTCCTTAAATTGTAGCCATTTGTTGAGTGTGTTTTTTTTGGTGTCTAATCCACATATATATCACCATTGCCCTTGATATTCTTGACTGTATATCTCTTAAATGTCAACATATACACGTGTGATTTAGTTTACGAAGATTTTTCAATGCCGAGAACCTCGATCAGAGAGTAAAAAAGGCGTAAGGTTCAGAATGGTGTAAAATTAAAATGGGATATACCGGGCTAGGATTCGATTTACAGGAACAAGGGCCAAACCAACCACCCAAGAATGTAATCGTCGAGCGAAAATACTTGACAACCTCCTAGAAGCTGCTTTTCTTGCCACCAGACCTTTCTCCATCAATTACGAATCTGATGCCGTCACTAAACACATTCCTTAAATTGTAGCCATTTGTTAAGTGTGTTTTTTTGGGGTCTAATCCGCATGTATATCACCATTGCCCTTGATTTTCTTGACTGTATATCTCTTAAATGTCAACATATACACGTGTGATTTAGTTTACGAAGATTTTTCAATGCCGAGAACCTCGATCAGAGAGTAAAAAAGGCGTGAGGTTCACAATGGTGTAAAATTAAAATGGGATATACCATGCTAGGATTCGAGTTACAGGAACAAGGGCCAAACCAACCACCCAAGAATGGAATCGTTGAGCGAAAATACTTGACAACCTCCTAGAAGCAGCTTTTCTTGCCACCACACCTTTCTCCATCAATTAGGAATCTGATTCCGTCACTAAACACATTCCTTAAATTGCAGCCATTTGTTGAGTGTGTTTTTTTTTTGTGTCTAATCCGCATATATATCACCATTGCCCTTGATTTTTTTGGCTGTATATCTCTTAAATGTCAACATATAAACGTGTGATTTAGTTTACGAAGATTTTTTAATGCCGAGAACCTCGCTCAGAGAGTAAAAAAGGCGTAAGGTTCACAATGGTGGAAAATTAAAATGGGATATACCATGCTAGGATTCGAGTTATAGGAACAAGGGCCAAACCAACCACCAAAGAATGGAATCGTCGAGCGAAAATACCTGACACACACCTAGAAGCAGCTTTTCTAGCCACCAGTCCTTTCTCCATCAATTAGGAATCTGATGCCGTCACTAAACACATTCCTTAAATTGTTGCCATTTGTTGAGTGATTATTTTGGTGTGTAATCCGCATATATATCACCATTGCCCTTGATTTTCTTGACTGTATATCTCTTAAATGTCAACATATACACGTGTGATTTAGTTTACAAAGATTTTTCAATGCCGAGAACCTTGATCAGAGAGTAAAAAAGGCGTAAGGTTCACAATAGTGTAAAATTAAAATGGGATATACCGGGCTAGGATTCGAGTTACAGGAACAAGGGCCAAACCAACCACCCAAGTATGGAATCGTCGAGCGAAAATCCTTGACACCCTCCTAGAAGCAACTTTTCTTGCCACCAGACCTTTCTCCATCAATTAGGAATCTGATGCCGTCACTAAACACATTCCTTAAATTGTAGCTATTGGTTGAGTGTGTTTTTTTTTGTGTCTAATCCGCATATATATCACCATTGCCCTTGATATTCTTGACTGTATATCTCTTAAATGTCAACATATACGTGTGATTTAGTTTACGAAGATTTTTTAATGCCGAGAACCTCGATCAGAGAGTAAAAAAGGCGTAAGGTTCACAATGGTGTAAAATTAAAATGGAATATATCGGGCAAGGATTCGAGTTACAGGAACAAGGGCCAAACCAACCACCCAAGAATGGAATCGTCGAGCGAAAATACTTGACACCCTCCTAGATGCAGCTTTTCTTGCCACCAGACCTTTCTCCATCAATTAGGAATCTGATGCCATCACTAAACACATTCCTTAAATTGTAGCCATTTGTTGAGTGATTTTTTTTGGTGTCTAATCCGCATATATATCACCATTGCCCTTGATTTTCTTGACTGTATATCTCTTAAATGTCAACATATACACGTGTGATTTAGTCTACGAAGATTTTTCAATGCCGAGAACCTCGATCAGAGAGTAAAAAAGGCGTAACGTTCACAATGGTGTAAAATTAAAATGGGATATATCGGGCTACGATTCGAGTTACAGGAACAAGGGCCAAACCAACCACCCAAGAATGGAATCGTCGAGCGAAAATACTTGACACCCTCGTAGAAGCAGCTTTTCTTGCCACCAGACCTTTCTCCATCAATTAGGAATCTTAGGAATCTGATGCCGTCACTAAACACATTCTTTAAATTGTAGCCATTTGTAGAGTGTGTTTTTTTTGGTGTCTAATCCACATATATATCACCATTGCCCTTGATATTCTTGACTGTATATCTCATAAATGTCAACATATACACGTGTGATTTAGTTTACAAAGATTTTTCAATGCCGAGAACCTCGATCAGAGAGTAAAAAAGGCGTAAGGTTCACAATGGTGTAAAATTAAAATGGGATATACCGGGCTAGGATTCGAGTTACAGGAACAAGGGCCAAACCAACCACCCAAGTATGGAATCGTCGAGCGAAAATCCTTGACACCCTCCTAGAAGCAACTTTTCTTGCCACCAGACCTTTCTCCATCAATTAGGAATCTGATGCCGTCACTAAACACATTCCTTAAATTGTAGCTATTTGTTGAGTGTGTTTTTTTTTGTGTCTAATCCGCATATATATCACCATTGCCCTTGATATTCTTGACTGTATATCTCTTAAATGTCAACATATACGTGTGATTTAGTTTACGAAGATTCTTCAATGCCGAGAACCTCGATCAGAGAGTAAAAACGGCGTAAGGTTCACAATGGTGTAAAATTAAAATGGAATATATCGGGCAAGGATTCGAGTTACAGGAACAAGGGCCAAACCAACCACCCAAGAATGGAATCGTCGAGCGAAAATACTTGACACCCTCCTAGATGCCGCTTTTCTTGCCACCAGACCTTTCTCCATCAATTAGGAATCTGATGCCATCACTAAACACATTCCATAAATTGTAGCCATTTGTTGAGTGATTTTTTTTGGTGTCTAGTCCGCATATATATCACCATTGCCCTTGATTTTCTTGACTGTATATCTCTTAAATGTCAACATATACACGTGTGATTTAGTTTACGAAGATTTTTCAATGCCGAGAACCTCGATCAGAGAGTAAAAAAGGCGTGAGGTTCACAATGGTGTAAAATTAAAATGGGATATACCAGGCTAGGATTCGAGTTACAGGAACAAGGGCCAAACCAACCACCCAAGAATGGAAACGTTGAGCGAAAATACTTGACAACCTCCAAGAAGCAGCTTTTCTTGCCACCACACCTTTCTCCATCAATTAGGAATCTGATGCCGTCACTAAACACATTCCTTAAATTGCAGCCATTTGTTGAGTGTGTTTTTTTTGTGTCTAATCCGCATATATATCACCATTGCCCTTGATTTTTTTGACTGTATATCTCTTAAATGTCAACATATAAACGTGTGATTTAGTTTACGAAGATTTTTCAATGCCAAGAACCTCGCTCAGAGAGTAAAAAAGGCGTAAGGTTCACAATGGTGGAAAATTAAAATGGGATATACCATGCTAGGATTCGAGTTATAGGAACAAGGGCCAAACCAACCACCAAAGAATGGAATCGTCGAGCGAAAATACCTGACGCACTCCTAGAAGCAGCTTTTATTGCCACCAGTCCTTTCTCCATCAATTAGGAATCTGATGCCATCACTAAACACATTCCTTAAATTGTAGCCATTTGTTGAGTGATTTTTTTTGGTGTCTAGTCCGCATATATATCACCATTGCCCTTGATTTTCTTGACTGTTTATCTTTTAAATGTCAACATATACACGTGTGATTTAGTTTACGAAGATTTTTCAATGCTGTAACACCCCGAAAATATAAATCTTTATATTAGAAATTTAATAATTTCATAAACAAGAATTGACCATCTAGAAATGTTAACCTAGTTAAAATTACAAGCCTAGAAATAACTAACACTAGGTTAAAAACACTAGTACTTAAAGTTAGATGATAAGTGAGGGACTAAGCTTGCCAAAAATGAAAGTTAAATGCTGAATTATAACAAAACTCACCAAACACACCATTTTAGGTGTGTCTGGTCGATCAAGTGAAGCAGGGGGCGATCCCCACTCCTCCAAAACCCTAAAACTTCATAAATCTTGCAAATTGAAGGATAAATCCAAGTCAAAATCGAAAATTGAGCTTAGAATCATGATCCTCATCACAAGAGGATTGTAAGGAAAGGAAGTCGGGGCATCTAGCGGACAAACCGGTGTGGACGCACGTTTGAAGGGCTTGCTTTAAAGGTATGTAACTTGGTTTGTTACATTTGAGTTAAATTTTGTTGTCTAGTACGCTTGAAATCCTTTGGTGAATAAAAGTCGAGTTGGAATTAAGCGACGGTGTTCGTTAGTTCGAGTAATAGGCCAAGAAATTGTTAGACCTCATTGGTTGTCATCAAAATTCGAGGAATCCCTTAGATGAGCCAAATGGGTCAAACGACCAATCAAGACATGGAACGTAATGTAGTACGTTTATTTGGTCTATGTCAACAATCATAAAAGACTTATTTGATCATGAAAAATCAGTGTATTGGTTGAGGTAAATGAGGAAATTGGGAAAAAGGTTGGGCAAAACAAACAACATACCAAAAACTGAATGTTACAGTGATTACCGTAAGTTACGGTATCACCGTAACTTACGGTAGATGTCAGGTTTTTACGGTGTGGGTCTTGTTGGGATTGAACCCTATCAGAGGAACAGATAATTAAAGCCAAAACTGGATCAGAGCAGTGGATCAAGAATAAGCAGACGATTACAGATTAGTTCATGCAAATCTCTCCCCTTGAAAGTGGTTTCATATCTGCTGACCTCCTATCTGCTGATCTTACTAAGTGCTGACCTACAACTGCTGCTTTGCATCTACTGACCAATGTCAAAGACTGATGGAAGACCAAAGTTCTGCTGACTCAATCTACTGCCTTGAGTCAAGTACTGCTGATCCGGACAAGCACTGCTAGGTTCACAGCAGTGGAAGGATGCATCAGCTGTTTAAGTGTCTTTTATGTAATGAATTGTAATGGCAGTAGTTAGTACATCAGTGTTTGTATAGATCAGAGGTTAGAGTTTGTTAGGAGGTTAAATATCACTTTCATGGTGACGTCAGCTAAAGATGCTCAGTGGTTTGCAAGTGCCTATAAATAGTTCAGTACTTTGTACTGTTCTATTAGCTCTTTCACCACATCGTCTTCTTTGCACGAACAAACTACTGAGCTCTGGCTGAGGGGGAGTTTGCATTCATTCATCAATCATTGTAATCGGTGTTGAAACAAATTCAATCTTTCGATTCATTGTGTAAAGATGTTTGATAAAAGTATTACTCTCGTTTGATTGTATGCAAAGTTTGTTTTCATCTTAATTCCGCTGCACAACTCTTTCATTTCCATCTTAATTTCAAACGAAAATACAATAAAAAAGAAACTCAGATCCAACAATTGGTATCAGAGCTTGGACAGTCAAATTTGATTTAACAATCATTTTGACGTAAATAGTTCAGCTCATAATAGTTGATACTGATCGTTTGTTCGTCCGTTGAAAAACAGAGCAAGGATTAATCACCATTAAAGTTGATTTCTCAGTGTCTGTAAAACAACAAGAATGACGTCACAATCTCAGGATGATAAAAACAACATCGGCTCGCTTTTTAAACCACCTATGCTAAAGAGAAATGAATACAACATCTGGCAGAGGAGGATGGGTCACATCTTCGCTCAACAAAGCACAGGTTGTTGGAGATCTGTCATTTATGGTCCCCATGTTCCTTCAGTGCC
Source organism: Helianthus tuberosus (assembly GCA_030545235.1). Lineage (NCBI taxonomy): Eukaryota > Viridiplantae > Streptophyta > Magnoliopsida > Asterales > Asteraceae > Helianthus > Helianthus tuberosus. The sequence continues at coordinate 29,432 of JARYGA010049763.1, forward strand.
AAGCGCTGAAGATGCTAAAAAGTTCGTTCCAAAACCAGTTGAAAATTATACCGAAACCGACTTTCAAAAGATCGAACTAGATGCTAAGGCTTTTAGCATCATAGCATCAGCGCTGCCCAATGAGATATATGCTGGACTGTTACACTGTAATAGTGCCAAAGAGTTATGGGACGCACTTAAGGAACAGTTTGGTGGAACTGAAGAAGTCATAGAAAACAATAGGGAAATCCTGAACCAACAGTATGAAACATTTTGCTACGTTCAAGGTGAATCACTAACGCAACAATTTGAGCGTTTTAGTTGTCTCATCAGTGAACTGAGGCTTGTTAACACCACTTTTACAAACTCAACTCAAAATAGCAGGTTCCTCAGGTCACTGCCAGAAAAATGGGACACTATAGCTTTTGTCACCCGAAACTCACCTGAATTCAAGGATCTGACCTTGACCCAACTCCATGGTCGACTCCTGACCTATGAAAGGGAGTTGAACCAGAAAAGGAGGTTACAAGAGTCAGGAAAAGTTACCGATGATTACACTTTCGGTAATACTGCTCTTCTGGGTCAAGAAGAATCTGGGAGCAGTGGTAAGGATCAGGGTTATGATCACTTCATTGACATAACTGCTGGTGCAAATTTCAACAACCCTGATCCTCACTCTGTTAGTTATGCATTCACTGCAAATGAAAACCAGATGTCAGACAATTTAAGTTTTGAACTAAATGATTTGCAACATTTTGATCCCACTGATTTAGAGGAAATGGACATCCTGCACCAACTGGCTTTGCTAAGTGTTAGAACTAGCAAGTTCTACAAAAGAACAGGGCGAAAATTCCCAGGCTTGCATGGGAATCTAAGGGTTGGGTTGGATAAATCGAAAATCAAGTGCTACAAGTGTAATAGGTTGGGACATTTCGCTAGGGAATGTAGGAGTCAAACTACTGGTCCCATAATTACTCATCCTAGCTCAAATCCTAGACCTCAAAACCAAAACACTGTGCACTATGCCCAATATGCCCCAACAGCTCAAGTGAACAGTGCTCACTATGCTGCTACCCCTGTGCCAGTACATTATGTCCAAACTACTGTTCCACAAATCCAATATGTTCAAACCCCTGCTCCACAGGTACAAGTGCAACCTGTTGCACCTCAAACCACTGCTCCAGCAGCAGCACAACCAGATCAACAAAGTTTTTTCACTCAAGGGTTTGTTGACTGGAGCAGTATGCCTGAAGATCTTTGTGATGAAAATTTTGCACTCTATGCTTCTAATGATTCTTCTCATGATGAGTTTTGTTTAATGGCACTAGAGTCAATACAGGAGGGGGTTGAAACTGAGGAGGAACAGCAGTGCTTTGAAACAGTGGAAGAGGTGACTGAAGCAGTGGTTACTGCTGTGGCTGGTGAACTACTGTTGGGAGAAAGTTCAGGTACCCTGATTGAACCAATGACAGATCCATGGTCCGTAGAGGACAAAGAAGAAGAGAAAGAAGAAAAGGCTGGTGAAAAGAAGGTGAAAGCTGATGATGAAGAAGATCATCAATGTGATTGTGCAATGATGGCAGCTGCCAAGGTATCTCCTCAAGTTCTTGAAAAACTGTGTTCTGACAATTGCATAATTGCTTTTGCTAACATCAAAGAGGTGAATGAAAACCTTCGGGATAAAATCTTGTCTGATGAGGTCAAATTTGAAATGTCTTTAAAAGAACTTAAAAACAAATTGACTGAAAAGGAAAAAGAAATCAGCTGTCTAAAAGAAGAGCAAAGCATCACCAAAACCCAACTTCAAACTATGGTAGAAAAATACCAAAGTTGCAAAAAGGAGTTGGAATCCACCCAGATTACTTGTGAAAGATGGGTGGAATCCTGCAGAGGATATGAGGTGATGCTTGCTAAACAGATTGAAAGCAATGTGAAATTTGGGGTTGGTTACAGAAAATATGATGATGAACATATTGCTTTTGAAAAATCTGTCCAAACCACTGATGAAGCTACTGAGCTCATCCCCACAAACAAGAATGGCCAAGAAGTGAAAATCACTGACAAACTTGGTAACAAAATCACACTTACCAGACCAATGGGATCCTCCACTTTCAAGGAGCTTGAAAATCATCAGTTTAAACCAAAATGGTCTGATGAGTGTGATATTCTTGAAAATTTTAAGCCAATGGACTTTACATCAATTGATGGTGTTAAAGCTCCAAAAGCTAAAGTCATACCTCTCAAGGACATCCCAGCAGTGGTTAAAACCTCTGCTGCAAAGGAGTCTGAAAAGAGAAAGAAGAAAGAAAAAATTGACAACTTGTTTTGTGAATTCTGTGAGAAAAGGAATCATCTAACAAAAGATTGTTTCCACTTGAAAGCTTATGATTTAAACAAGACAAGTGTCATTGTTTCAGCAGAAAGTTGCATTGTTTGTGGTAAAACAAACCACAAAACTCAAGCATGTGTGTACCTCAAAAACTTTGATGTGAAAAAGAATGAGTACATGGCTAAAACATCCTTGAGTCCATCATCATCATCCTCATCATCTGTCAAGTTCACCAAGAAAAAACCATTGTTTGTGCCAGTTCAAACAGCTGTTACAAAACAGCTGAACCAAACATCTGTCAAAAGAGATGTTCAGGTTACTGATGCACCCCCTGCCAATCAGTTCAGAAAAGGCAGAGAAAAACAGTCCTACCAAAGGATTCCTCACGTTTATGAGGCCTACAAAAGGCCCTCTAAACCCAAAGTGAACAAGCATCCTTTTGGTTACCAGCAGATGATTGGTCAGAACCCACAACAGTGGTTAGAGAAACACTGTCCTAAAACAGTTCAAACCCCTGACCTAACCACTGTCCATCATTCTGCATCCATCCCAGACACTGTTGAGACCTCATCCAAAGCCCTGCTGGCTTTGGAGACCCTAATGAACTAATTCTTTTACTTCATGTGCAGGGAGCTTCTGCATGCTTTGATAGTCTTTGGTATGTAGATAGTGGAGGCTCCAGGCACATGACAGGATGTAAAGCCCTCCTCAAAGACTTTAAAATCCATGGTGGGGGTGATATATCCTTTGGGAATAATAGTAAAGGAAAAGTTCTGGGGTCGGGTACAGTGGAGTCTGGAAAAGTAAAATTTGAAAATGTCAATCTAATAGACAATCTAAAATTCAACCTTCTGAGTGTGTCCCAAATGAGTGACAAGGGTTTTGGGTCATTCTTCACAAAAGATTGTTGTAGGATTGTTGGACCAGAAATGGTCAAAAAGATTGAAGCAATAATCAAAACTGGTCAAACTAAACTTGTTGCTCAAAGAAGTGGCAATGTTTATGTTGTTGACATGTCAAAAGAGTGTCCCAGAGCTGATGCCTGTCTGTTCTCAGCTGCCTCTAACAAAGAGACAGAACTTTGGCACAGAAGGTTAGGACACACAAATCTTAAGACAATCACAGAAATTTCAAAAAATGGTTTGGTGAGAGGCCTACCACAAAAATTGTTTTCATGTCCTGAACATTGCATTTCCTGTTTAAAAGGAAAACAGCATAAAAGTTCTTACAAGTCCATTGAAGAGTCCAAAACAACCTAGTGTTTGCAAATGCTACACATGGATTTGTTTGGCCCAGTTCAAGTCATGAGCCTCAAAAAGAAAAGATATTGTTTGGTTATTGTTGATGACTTTTCTAGGTTCACATGGACTTTCTTTTTGCACTCAAAAGATGAAACTGCAGGCATTTTGCAAGACTTTGTAATACAGGTTGAAAAGCAATTTGACCTTCCAGTGAAAAGCTTCAGGAGTGACAATGGCACAGAATTCAAAAATAGGGAGTTAGATGCCTTCTGTGTGAAGAAAGGGATTGTAAGGCAGTACAGCATCCCAAGAACACCAGAGCAGAATGGGGTAGTGGAAAGGAAGAACAGAACTCTGATTGAGGCTGCCAGAACCATGCTTGCAGATTCAGGTTTGCCATTAACTTTCTGGGCAGAGGCAGTAAACACTGCTTGCTATGTTCAGAATAGAGTTTTAATAAACCCCAGGCACAAAAAGACTGCCTATGAAATTCTGTATAAAATTAAACCACTGATCTCATATTTCAACGTGTTTGGCTGCCCATGCTTTATTTTGAACTTAAAAGATTCCATTTCAAAATTTGCAGCCAAAATTGATTGTGGTTATCATCTGGGATACTCAACCACTGCCAAGGCCTACAAAGTTTTCAATACACGGACCAAGGCAGTGGAGGAGACTTTGAATGTTAAGTTCAATGAACTCTCATCAATGAAAATCCCAACAAACCCTGCAGATCTGTTTGATCTTGAAAAATTCACTTTTGAAAATACTGCTGTCAAGACTAACAGTGCAGGTTCATCAGAGGATACAACACCAGACTATGGGTATGAAATCATTATCCCTCAAAGGTCTGCCACAAAGGGTAAAGCACCAACTGTTCAAAACAGTTGTCAAAGCTCAACCACTGCTACCTCAACAGTTGTTGACCAAAGTAGCCCATCAACCACTACTTCCACATCCTCAAACACTGCTGATAAAAGTCCTCAAACAGTGGATAAAAGTCAGGAGTTGTCCACTTCATTACCTCCTATACCACCACCTTTTGAAGCCACTGCTGGATCATCAAAGTCCCCAGCAGTGGTTAGCTCAGATGATACACATTTGCAGCCTTCACCAACCAATGCCATCATACCATACCAAGGAGATTTAATCTTCTTGAGATCTCATCCACCTGATCAAATCATTGGCAACATAAATGAAGGGGTGCTCACAAGAAGCCAAACCCAAAACATTTTTCTTTTTGCTGGTTTTCTATCACTCCATCAGCCAGTCAAGTACCAAGAGGCACTGAA
>JARYGA010049764.1:0-102868 GCA_030545235.1 Helianthus tuberosus
GCATATCATTTTCTTTTTAGAATCATCACAAACAATCAACAATCAATCTACACTTACCGAGTGCCAAAACAATGCTATCTACAAAATAATCATGAACTTGAACTTTCATAAAAACTTGTAGTAACTTGGTAGTGTGTTTAGTAGGTTTAGTTACTCTTTAAAGTGTGTTTACTTCCTTAAAAATCTCATTCTTGGAAGATTTAGGTGTTTACAACTCATTAGATGATTTTTCCAAAAATCATTCTCTTGAATTTTTCTTGTAAACAATGTATTCTTATACTTGTTTCACCACTAGAAACATGGTTAGTTTCTTTAAAAACAATGTTTCTGTAAATCTTGTGATTTAAATTAGTTTCTTGAGAAAACTACTTTTGAAATCATCCAAGCTTATGACTAGTAACATATTACATACTTCATCATTTACAAAATCATTTTCATTTTTCAAGTTCATGAAAACATAAAGCATGATGATCTTGGTCTTTCACAAAATCACCACCTTAACTTACTAGATCATGTGTTTAATCACAATCTAGTAGGTTTCATATGACGTCTAACATCACTAACACAAATAATCAATCATCAAGAAGCAAATCAACACAAATCAACATGTATTCATGTGTTAATAAGCTTATGTTAAAGTTTCATGATTATGTTCTTTAGTGTTCATCAAGATTAACAATGTTCATCATCTTTTAACCATCATAATATGAAGTAAAAAGAGATCATAAAGGTCTTACTACTAGCTCTAAGGCTAGGGATGAACACAAGGGGTTGAAGATGATAAATGTGTTGGATAAAAGCAAATGGGAGATGTCCTTCAAGATCCAAGACCACCAAGCTTGCTTGTAAACCTTCTTGCACCTTTGTGAGTATATGGATTGTATGGAAGATTGGATGAAAGTGGTGGTGGTGGTTTGCTTGTTTGCGGCCGAGATGGGCAAGGGGGAGAGGAGAAAGATGGTGGTGTGAAGTGTGTGAGAGATGTGAGCTCATGTTCTAACTTATAACCATCTTTAGGCTTTTAACCATTGGATAACATGTCCCTCAAGTACTAAACATGATCTTTAATCAAATCTTCAAAAATCTTAGCAGATCAAATAAGATCATGGGGTGGGGGCCACATTGTGACTGTCCCAAAAGAGAGGGGGGGGGGGTATTACTTGTGTTTCAATGGCAAGTTAGGAGATCTAGTTAGGATTTAAGTGTATTAGTTAGTGTTTAAGCATATCATGTGTTATATAGTGTGTTAGGGTGTTCGGGGATCATAACTAGCTCAGAAATATTAAAACAATGCTTCTAGTATAATTTTGGTGTTTCGGGTATTGTCCGGTTGTTCGGTTAGATACCGGTTCGTTAAAGTGTCAAACTATTCCGTTTAGTGATCTTTATGTACCCTTTTGTGATACTTTTAATTCCCGAAACTTAGGAAAGCATTCAGGACCATTTAGTCATATTTTTGCATGTTATCAACTTGTTAAAATGCTAATTTTCGCTGAAATATGCTGAATTCAGCACTTTGGGTGAGTTTTAGGTACTTTCCGGCACTTAAACTATCACCTAGTGAAACAGTTCTATGGTCCTTACTTCCCTACACACCATACTAGTGTAGTACTTAGTCTCTGGCCCATACTGGGTCTCAAAACACTGTCTGTCTATGTACTGAACCTTGTCAGCATTTTTCTGAGTTATCCACTAATTGTGCTAGCTGTGCTTTGTGCATTGTTTATGTCAATAAAGTTTGTATGTAAAAATGATGTGACACTATGAAATGTGATGCACATGTAAGTATGTTGCAGTAATCAGAAAGCAATTAATTGTAATTCAGCACAGTCATTAAGCACTAATCAAGATTAATTAATTGTACGGATACCTGGATTTTTGACAGTTGTCACATTCTCCCCCTGTTAAGAAAATTTCATCCTCGAAATTTATGCTACCTTAACTCCTTAGGGTCACATTACGGGTGTACGTATATGGATAATATCGAGGTAGATAACCACAAAACCGAATCAAATCTTATTCACAGTAGGTGATTCCAGGGATATATCGCAACACAAGAACCCGATGATTGAAAGGTATGTGTTCTAGCATTTGATGTCAGAGGGCACGAGATGTATAGCTGCATAATCTAGCGTAACTTAGTTAACGGAGGTGTGACAAAGGAGTTTTGACCCATGGATCCTCAAACAATCGGTCACAATATGCAAATGAGTTTTCACGAACCATAGCATCCGCTATATGAACTCAAAATCAACAACTTGAATATGAAAATGATCCGTCAACTTTGGAATAAATAAATGGTAAGGATTAGTGTGTTGACATTCTTGAATTTCGAAAATACACCGAATGAAATACAAGCGAATCTGGTGTATCATTGTCTTGATTAGTAGTTGCATCAGGAATGTTTAAATGACAAGTCAAACAAAAGTATATGTAGTTTTGTGTGAAACGATTGTCCATGATTAGCACAAGCTAAAAATTTGTAATGACACCACTAGGTGTCGTGATTGACATATTTCAATAATAGCGGTGACCGAACAAGTTCACCGTGCTTGAAATCAAAGGAAAGTGTACTAAAATAACTCTGAAAATTTGATTTGAACAGCGTCATGGGGTTGTCAATCGAATATGGAACATTAAGGAACTGCTGTTTCTAGTTGAATATGGAAAGCAATAAACACTGCAAAGTGTTTAATTTATGACGAAAGAATCGTTAGGAGGTAGATTGTGATATGAAATGAATCTAGGCACCATTGTCTTAGCATACAGCTGTGTTGAGACCACTTTAATTGTGATAAACAAAACGGATTTAGAACAAATAAATAGACAATTAAATTCGTGTATGAGGTGCGTAACCAAATTAGCGTAAACTTCAATTTTGTGAAAGCATCACCACGAGGTATCGAAACCAACAAGCGATTTGGTGGAGTCGTAAACCAATCAAGTCTACTACGACTCAAAACAAAAGAACCTTTGCAAAAATGTTTGAATATGATGCTCTCAATACATCATATGGCGTCTTAAATTGAATATGCGAAATGGATAAGTTCAAGCAATTGAACTTGGTTTCAGCGTAACCCGACAATAAACGTATGTACCAACAAGGGAAATCTCAGCATGGTTACAAAAATAAACCATGAATGTAACTTGAAAGAAAAGAAGTTTCAAGAAAGTGTGTTGACTTGATAGCAAAAGAGCCAGCAATTTCAATAATGTACGTTATTCGAATCATAAACCAGTAATTAGTTTTAGCAAAATAACATTTGAGCCTTGACGAAGCGCTTATTCGAAACGAAACCGTATGCATAACCAATGGTTCATGCTAATATATGAATTTCCAAGAAATGAAATGATGAGTATTTGCTAAAGTGAAGAAATAACTAAGTATTGAAGCAAATGTGTGTTCGCTCTCAGCGAAGAAAATTAACGCGATGCAACTACCATTAAGGGGAGTAGAGATGCAAACATCTACTTGCTAGAAGAAAAAGTGAAGATTTTAACAAAAGAAATTTGAGTACTTTCTGTTTGGTTAACTGAAATAGCATGTATGACAGGATGATGGGGTTTGCTTGAATTAACAGGTGTGGCTCCCAAGTGACAACCTTTACGAGTTTTGATCTAGGTTCTCAAAGGATTAAGCACATGTTTTCTAGGTTCTCAAAGTCTCGTATTCTGTGTAAAACTGTTTTGCGCATTGCGCTGGAAACACAATTTTTGTGTAGGTTTAAAACAAGTTATTGTCCCACAATTTCTCAGGTATACTTTCTTCCTGAATTTGCAGCTAACGACACTCGTTCATTGATCAGTCGTGAAATTAGTAGTTGGATCCTCACAGTTAGTTAAATAAATAATTCATTAACCCTCAGCGAGAGTTACCGACTCTTATTGGTTAGTTCGTTCGGTTCCTGGTAGTTGATGCTCATTTGAAAATCATCGTCCTTCTTCTTGACGAGCAGAATTGGGGTTGCCCAAACCGGAAAACTTGGTCTGTTAACTTCCTTCTCTATCAACTACTGAGGTTACACTGACAATCCTTGCATCTCTGAAAGTGTAAGTCGCTAAGGTGCATTGACTGCAGGCGCGGCGCCTGGAATCAAATCAATGAGAAATTCGTCTTGTTGTTGAAGGGATAATTCTGGCAAGTCTTCGGGGAAGACTTCAGGATATTCCCTTATCGCAGGGATATCTTTGAGTTTTGGTTCTTCGGCTCCCTTGTCCACGACATGAGCCAAGAAAAACAACACATCCTTTACGCAACAGCTTTCGTGCCTTCGAGCAATTAGTAATTTGTAGAGGCGTATCCTACTTCATGAGTCACGATCGTTTCTTCATTCGCCATCAGGATGCGGATATCACTCTCTACTCAATCGCTCGACAACCAATCCATCAGATTACCTCGTCGAAGCTTCCCAACTCAACTGGTAGTAGATCAAGCGTAAACTCACACTCTCCGGGTTTTATCTTGCCATTTCCAATTACTTCGTTGACTTCCACTAGCTTCCCATTAGCTAGTTCTATCGAGTACGAGTTATCTAACTTACTTGCTACTAGCAAAGTATACCCTCAAACTCTAGAGATGCGAAGCTAAAATTTGTATTAATATCAAGTAGCACAGATGCATGGTGTTGACTAATATGGAACGTATGGATAACCTTGTTTGGATTCTGGCGTGCTTCCCTAGCTTCGCTATTGAGCTTTCATCCTTGTGCCTGATTCTTCTTAGGGCAGTATTTTCTGAAATGCTTTTTGCTCCCACAGTTAATACAACCTTGAGCATGTTTTTGTTTGTCACTCGTCCTGCCTTGGTAGTTGTCGTTGTCGTTGTTTCCTCTGTGATTCTCGCTACCATCTTGGCCTCCATTTCTAGGTTCAGTACCTTGCCTACAAGTCTCCTTGGGATGCCCCCTCCTGCCACAGTTATCACATTTTCCATATTTACATCGTCCGACATGATAACGTAGACAATTGTCGCACTTAGGTAGGATACCTATGTAATCTTTTCCCTTTTTGGCCTTCTTCTTGTTACTCGCCCGAGTAACCTTCTTGCAATTTGTGAACTTTCTCTTGTTGTCTCCAGATGGCTCTACAGGTGTCTCCTTTTTCTCTTCCGTGGTGGAAAATTTTCCTAGTCTAACCGCTTCTTCACCGAGCGCCACACTTAAGTCGATAGCATCGGTGATCGTTGGAGGTTTAGATGTTGTCACCAGGTTTAGAATCTGAGGTGCCAATCCCCCGATGAAGCGTTCGATCTTCCTAGATTCTGGTTCCACCAAACGCGAAGCAACTTGTCATAAATCGTCAAATCTCTGCACATACTCAGTTATCTTTGGACGTTCCATTTTCAAGTTCCACAGTTCAGTCTCCAACTTCTGGACTTCTGCCCTAGAGCAATATCTTTTACGCATCAGTTCTTTCAGTTCGTCCCACTTCAAAGCATACGCAGCAGTCTTGCCTATCATCTGAACCTGAAGGTTCCACCATGAGAGAGCCCCATCTAGAAATAGTCCAGCTATGTACGTGGCCTGATGTTCGGGGGCGCATTTACTTAATCGCAAAACATAATCCGTCTTCTCAACCCAATGCACAAAAGCTATGGCACCCCTAGTGTCGTCGAATTCTCGAGGTTTGTGGCTCAAGAACTGCTTGTAGGTGCAGCCGTTGGGTGGGTTGTTTTCTAGGGTACCTCCGCCGCGTTCGGAGCGAAGGGTCTCGTGCTGTGCAATGGCCTGTGAGATGCGCTCTTGTAGTTCTGCCGCTGTCGTCGACAGAGGGTTGTTGGTATCGACGTTCCCTTGTATTGACATCTTCTAAGAAGAAGATCGGTTAGGTCAGGTCTTATTTGTTCAGGGAGTTGTTTAGATGTCATATGCACACATAAATATTAGATTTTTATATCAACCTATCAAGCAATAGCATAATCATAGCATAACCAAGTAATTTGGGATTTATTGTTTAATGAGAGCATAGCAAGCAGGCACGTAGCATTATAATTATAGCACACACATGCATATCAACAATGTGCTTAACGATGACATACGGTAGCCAAATGCTTAAGTGCACTCCAACACTTCTGAACACCCAACACACGGTAGAACTAGCAAACGGTAAAAGTCTTGAAGCCACACACATAGTTAAGGGCTGTAACCTCGTCCTAGCTGGTTAGACCTTCTCCATTGATCTTATTCCTATCATTCTGGGTAGTTTCGACGTTGTTATTGGGATTGATTGGTTATCTCATCAGCAAGCGGAAATTCTTTGCAACGAGAAGATTGTCCGCATCCCTCATTCTGGTGAAGAACCCCTCGCAATTCGTGGCGACAATAGTAGTGCTGTTGTGGGCATCATCTCTTTCCTTAAGACCCAGAGGTGTTTGCGAAAACGCCACACTGCTATCCTAGCCCTCGTTTCTGATACATCCTCGGAAGAAAGGAAGATAGAAGACATACCTGTTGTACATGATTTTCCTGAGGTATTTCCTGAGGAATTACCTGGTCTTCCGCCTCATCGTCAAGTTGAATTTCAAATCGAGCTAGCTCCTGGAGCAGCGCCCATAGCTCGAGCACCTTATCGTCTAGCTCCATCAGAACTTGAAGAACTGTCCACGCAACTACAAGAACTCTTGGAAAAGGGTTTCATACGTCCTAGCTCTTTGCCTTGGGGAGCTCCAGTGTTATTCGTGAAAAAGAAAGATGGTACCTTCAGAATGTGTATTGACTACCGCGAACTCAACAAGGTGACCGTGAAGAATCGTTATCCTCTCCCACGCATTGATGACTTATTCGACCAGTTGCAAGGGTCGAGTTGTTACTCAAAGATTGACCTGAGGTCAGGCTACCATCAACTGAAAGTCCGAGACGAGGATATTTCTAAGACAACATTCAGGACACGGTATGGGCATTACGAGTTTCTGGTTATGCCTTTTGGATTAACGAATGCACCTGCGGTCTTCATGGATCTCATGAACCGAGTGTGAAAACCTTACCTGGATAAGTTTGTCATAGTTTTCATCGACGATATCCTGATCTATTCGAAGAGTCAGGAAGAACACGAGCAACACCTGAGGCTTATTTTGGAACTTCTTCGAACAGAGCAGTTGTATGCCAAATTTACGAAATGTGACTTCTGGATTCACGAAGTCCACTTTCTAGGCCACGTGGTAAACAAGGATGGGATTCATGTTGATCCATCCAAGGTTGACTCGATCAAGAACTGGCCTGCACCCCATACACCAACAGAAATCCGCCAATTCTTGGGTTTGGCAGGATATTACAGAAGGTTTATCAAGGATTTCTCAAAGATTGCGCAACCTCTCACTTCACTGACTCAGAAGGGTGTCACCTATCATTGGAGTGATGTACAGGAGTCCGCATTTCAGCACTTAAAAGATAGACTTTGTAGCGCGCCTATCCTCTCATTGCCAGAAGGCACAGATGATTTTGTGGTTTATTGCGACGCTTCCATTCATGGGCTTGGTTGCGTGTTAATGCAACGTGACAAGGTCATTGCCTATGCATCGCGCCAACTCAAAGTTCACGAAAAGGAACTACACTACGCACGAATTGGAATTAGGAGCAGTTGTTTTCGCACTTAAGATATGGAGACATTACCTATACGGTACCAAGTGCACCATTTACACCGATCATAGGAGTCTCGACCATATCTTCAAGCAAAAGGAGTTAAACATGCGACAACGACGATGGGTCGAGCTCTTGAATGATTACAAATGTGCGATCAAGTACCATCCGGGCAAAGCCAATGTTGTGGCCGACGCCCTCAGTCGAAAGGATACTATACCTAAACGTGTGCTAGCGCTACAACTTACCATCTAATCTAGTCTTCCTGCCCAGATACGAGATGCTCAGGTCGAAGCGTTGAAGGCAGAGAACATCAGGGCTGAGTCCTTACGAGGATCGAGGAAGCGGTTAGAACAAAAGGAAGACGGCGCCTACTATGTAACAGGGCGCATCTGGGTCCCACTTTACGGAAACTTACGCGAGCTTGTGATGGATGAAGCGCACAAGTCTCGTTACTCAGTAGATCTTGGTTCGGATAAGATGTACCACAACTTAAAGACTACGTACTAGTGGCCTAGTATGAAAGCCAACATAGCAACCTACGTCAGTAAATGCTTGACTTGTGCTAGGGTCAAGGTCGAATACCAGAAACCATCAGGCCTACTCCAACAACAAGAGATCCCGACATGGAAATGGGAGCAAATTTCCATGGATTTCGTTACTGGCCTGCCTAGATCTCAACGCGGAAATGATACTATTTGGGTGATAGTGTATCGATTGACTAAGTCTGCACACTTCTTGGCTATCAAGGGAACCGACAAGTTTTCTACTCTAGCAGACATCTACCTAAACGAAGTAGTATCAAGGCACGGAGTACCAACCTCCATCATTTCTGATCGTGACTGATGTTTCACATCTGAATTATGGCAAACTATGCACAAGTCCTTTGGCTCTCGATTAGACATGAGCACGGCATATCATCCACAGATGGATGGGCAATCTGAACGTACCATCCAAACCCTTGAAGACATGCTTAGGGCATGTATAATCGACTTTGGTAATGGCTGGGAAAAACACCTCCCGTTAGTGGAGTTTTCATATAATAACAGCTACCACACCAGTATCCAGGACACTCCGTTTGAGGCATTGTACGGACGTAAATGCCGATCACCTCTTTGTTGGGCAGAAGTTGGTGACAGCCAAATCACAGGCCCAGAACTTGTGGTAGACACGACTGAAAAGATTGCTCAGATACGACAACGAATGGCGGCAGCTTGTGACCGTCAGAAAAGCTATGCTGATAAGCGAAGGAAACCACTCAAGTTCCAGGTTGGGGATCAAGTGCTACTTAAAGTCTCACCTTGGAAAGGTGTAGTTCATTTTGGCAAACGAGGCAAACTCAACCCGTGATATGTTGGACCTTTCGAAATCATTGAGAAAATTGGCAAAGTCGCTTACAAGTTGAATCTACCTTAAGAACTTAGCGTAGTTCACAACGTATTCCACGTGCCAAATCTGAAAAAGTGTCTGTCAGATGAGACCCTCATAGTTCCCTTAAAGGAGCTCACAATCGACGACCAGTTGCGATTCGTCAAGGAACCAGTTGAAATCACAGACCGAGACATTAAAATTCTCAAGCATACCAGAATACCTCGTGTTCGAGTTTGTTGGAATTCTCGTCGTGGCCCAGAGTATACCTGGGAACGAGAAGACCAAATGAAACTCAAGTATCCCCAGTTGTTTAAGAAAAGTGCAACCACTACTAAGGCTGAAGCTACTGCAGAATTTCGGGACGAAATTCCAAACCAACGGGGGGATGATGTGACACCCCAGGAAAACCAGGAAACCACGCAACTTAACTAGCTTCCTCAGTAACCACGTGCTAAATTTCGGGACGAAATTTTCTTAACAAGGGGAGAATGTGACAACCCTCATAATTACATGTATCTGTATGATTAATTAATATTAATTAAGTGCTTAATGACTGTGCTGAATTACTTAACTACTTTTTGATTACTGCGTCATACATACATGTGCTTTTCAACATACTAGTCTTGTACAGAAAATTTACTAAATGGTCCTGTATGCTTTCCTAAGTGTTGGGAATTAAAAGTGTTACAAAAAGATACATAAAGGACACTATACGGAATAACTTAGCACTTTATCAGAACGGTATCTAACCGAACAACCGGACATTACTCGGAACACTAAAATATTGCAAGAAACATTGTTTCACTTTTTCTGAGGTAGTTATGGTTCCCGAGCACTATAACACATTACATAATTCAAGTAACACACTAAACTTAAGACTTACACTTAACACCCTACTACATCACCAACTTACCAAATAATTTACAAACAACCCCCCTTTGCAAGCTCACGGCTCACTTAGGTAGCCTCACACAAGATTTCCTAATCTTACTCAATATTACCATAATATCTTCTTGGAGTTGTTGAGATAGTGCATGTACTACGGGAAACACATGGACCCATGGTTATTAGAAATTGAAAAGTTATAAGAAAACTTAATCATTTACCAACTCCACTCATCACAACTTCTTTCCTCCTCCCACCATATAAGCTACGGCCGAACTACCATCCATACATTACCATTATTTTTAATTTCCACTCATCTATTCAAAGCTACATTCAAGGTGCTACAAGGTGATTTAGAAGGTTTGGTGTTCACGGATCGTGAAGGACCTCTACCACAAACTTTTATCCACTCATTTTCTCCATAGATCTTCCCTAGCTTTAAGCTAGTTGTAAGACTTCTTTACACTCTTGTTACTTCACATTTTTAATGGTTAATAGATATATTATGATGAAATCATACAAGAACACTGAAGATCATAAACTTAAAGTTTAAACATAAAGATGATATACGATAATATATGGTTGACATAATGTTGTTTAGTGAATATATGATGTTTACATTATGATTACTAGTAATATGACGATTGATCATCATATGGAACTTATTAGAAAGTATGGTGATCGTATGTATGCGTTTTAGTGACATTTAAGCGATAAACAGCATGCTGAGTAACATTTACAGCCAACTTCAGTTGGCTGTAAACGGACCGTTATAAATCGAAAAATTTATTTTCTGAAGTCTAAATTATATATTTTAGAAAAACAAATCAAATGGCACTGGAATCACATTTTTTTGAGGTAGTTTGCTATTTTTAAAGGTCCGTTTGGTACAGCAGCAAAAGCTGCGTTTTTACTACAAAAAAATTGTGTTATGTTGTTCATCATAACTCAAAATCTGTGTAGAATTAGGTCACGAAATTTGTACTGTAGATGAAAACTGATGTCGTTGTAATTCTCCCACTGGAATTTCATCAATTGGACTTACAATGAATTTTAAATGAATTTTTCCGTGGACTGTAGTCAGAAGGTGACGAATCTGATTGCAGTCCGCTAAATGATTTTTTATAAATATGGTTAATGAATTGGATCTCGAGATTTTTAAAAAATAATATTTGGATCGTTTAAGACCTTCTGTAAAAATTTGGGATTTTTGGAACAGGTTAACTATTTTATTAAAATTCCTGAAAACAGCCCAGTTTTGGATGTTAAAGCTGAAATGACATAAGTAGTAATTTGTGTGTCTAAAATGTAGGGTATGTTATCTGAGGATGATCTAACATGTTATATGTTATTGAAAGTGTTATGTACAATATCGTATGCTTGCTTTTGAATGGTAATAGATGGGGAAGTTTATATGGGCGTGAACTGTTAAAGTGAGTATATGTTATGTGGTAGATGCGTGTAGGAACTTCTTGCTTATTTGAAGTCACTAATAAACTAAGTGGTAATCATACTAGGACGTGATTGACCAACACCTATTGTTAGCTATTTTTTAGAGTTAAACCGAGCAACCAAAGGTGAGTTCACACTCTTTCTAAGGCATGGGATTCCCGGTGGTTGGGAATGGGTTAAAGAACTAAAACAGAACCTGCATATCCTCTTTAGGTAGGATATGTACCGCCATCCTCCATGGGTAGGATGCCAATATTAATCCTGCGTATTCTCCTTGGGTAGAATACGTACGTTCGTCCTCCTTAGGTAGGACAACAACCTTAAACTTACTAGACAAAACTCTATCATTAAGTCCTTCATTTTTATATCGACTTAATCACCGGGCAATGGCAAGCGGGTCATTAGTTAATAGCGCTATTAGGTTTAACAAACCTCACACCGTGCAAGTCGGACGGGCGTGTACTAATGGACTATGGCAAACTGTCAATGATGATAGACATTGACGTAGGGAACAACTTACTTTCGTTAGTAGTCGATATGGTAACGGTCTAGTGGTTTACATGGGGAAGCCCCCACTAATTATGAATATGGTTTGGGAAAAACAAAGATACTGGTTAACTCATGGTTTACGAAACAACTGACGGTTTTCAAAACAAACTTGCAAAACTAAAACAACCAACTGTGAACTCGCTCAACTTTGTTATTGACTTGTTGTTACATGCCTTACAGGTCGTTAGATGCTTATGGAGCTTGCACGAGGAGGAGGTCGTTGTGGGATATGGACTGTTATGTTCTGTGCTTAACATTTGAACTTTATGAACTTATTTCTTATGTTTGGGTTTCATGTTTTATGCTTCTGCTGTTTAAATTGAACTTGGTTAACTTGTTTGTGAACACCTATTCTATTGTGTGGTTGAACTTTTATTTACTTTACTATATTGTTCAATATGATTGGTGGCTTGATCCTGGTCATGTCACGCCTCCAAGCGGTGATACTTTGATGGTGGATTTTGGTGGTGTGACACTAACCCTCTGTAAAGCTGAAAATGTCGCAGACTCAAAGGAGTCTGAAATCGAGTGCATGCCAGAATCAGGGGATAGCTTGATAACAGGGGTCTCAAGAAGTGAAGTTAGTAACAACGTTCTCGTCTAACTTCCCATCATCATGGACATCATCAAGGGGACCATCAATATATATGTCAACGTCATTATCAACTACTCGTCGAGTAGCCAACCTTCGGAAGGAATGTCCATAAGAGGCGCATCATCGAGGATTGGAGCCATGGTGTGCTCACCATAGGGTTGACCAGTGATGAGGTGGTCATGGACTGGAAGAAGGATCCTCGTTAAGGAAGCCATCAACAAGGGTAAATCATCATCAAAGTCTGGTAGCTCGAACGGTTGGAAGTCGTCCACGTCCCTGGTCAGCATGTTAGGGTCACTCTCAGTGTCTGACGTAAACATCTCCGGCGCAGGTGCAATCTCATTATTTGTGGCGGTGGCCATAGGGTCGTCAATGTCTGACAACTCGCTCTCTGAAGAAGGCGACATGTGTGTTGGTACATAATAATCATAGCATGTATAGTAATCACTTAGTATTTTGCAAATAAGGACAATTCATCATGTAATCATGTATTCACATTATTCTTCATGAAACTTTCTATCCTTCCTAGTTTCCCAGACTAAACTACCTAGTCTCCCAGACTAAACCAACCAGTCTCCCAGACTGAACCACCCAGTCTCTTAGACTGAAACACCCAGTCTCTCAGACTGAAACACCCAGTCTCTCAGACTGAACTCCCTAGTCTCTCAGACTGAATCATAAACATAAACTTTGAAATGTGTTTCGTGTCTTTTGTTTGTAAAAATGTTTGTTTCCTAGATCTGGGCGTTTCGTGTATGCAATGAAAACATGTTTGTAAAAACGTTTTTGTGAGAGCCCTAATGATTGTAGTCTAGACTCGAGAAGGAATCCTAGTTCGCTACAATCGAAGCTCTGATACCAAGCTGTCACACCCTGACTTTTGTGGAAGCGTGATTATGGTGTGACATTCTTAATACCATTGCATTCAATCATAACAACAACTATATGATAAAACCGTAGATTTGTCATCCATTAAATTAGTATGAAACATAACAACATTGTTTAAAACGTAGACTTCAAATTCAAGTTTTACAAACCGTACTGATTGTTTATGAGTTCAGTAAGGACTCGTCAAAAGATATTAGATGCAACTAAGGTTTAGAAGACGTGTCTCGTCCAGTAATAAGACACACTGACCAAACCCAAAGACCATGGATGACATCTTTATTCCTATCGCAGCATAAAACTTCCAACGCCCGCCAGATCCACCTACTAATTCCCTAAAATACATGTAATTTGAAAACATCAATAAAAGTTGAGCGAGTTCATGTGTTTGTTTGTGTGTATGTATAAACCTTTGAAATCGTTGTAAGTATGTATGTAAGTTTATATGTCTCGGTATGAAAGCAACAAGGAAACAGATCAATTAATGTGTAGCTAATACATTAATATACGTGACATGGTGTAGGAAGACTCAAACCTAGCAGACTTTGTACCTGGCTTCCGGCTGTAAGACATAGTCACCACATGGCCCATTCGGCGGACTCATGGATAGGGCTCGCTACACCCAAATAGATCTATCACTCCTGTCCCTCGGTCCTACTATGAGGATTAATGGCCTTAAGTATCTCCCTACCCATTCACATGATCTATCGTACTTTCCTAGGCTAACCATACCAATTATATTTGTCTGTAAGCATTTGTAATCATTTGAAACATGTACATCACCCCCGAAGTTAATAAACAAAACAGTTTAAAGAAACGGGGGGACATGAACTCACAGTTTTGCGTCTTCGGTACTCGTAACTCAAATCTTGTCAGCAAACACGACTACCTACAAAGTACTAGGGTCTATTAGACGAACGGGTCGTGCCTTGCCTTGCCTTAGTATTTATGTTTTTGAGTTACGTTTCTTTTAATATTATCCCAAATTATAATTTCTTGTTAAAATAATGATTATTTTAACTTTATATTATATTTAATTTTGGAATAATTGTTTAAACAATATTTTTGTCTAATAATATTTCTCAAGTATTTATTTTCGTATTTCCTTCCCAAGGATGGGGGTATCTCATACATGTATATTCGCATTCTTGTATTTGTAGTTCCAAAATGATATATTTTCAAGTCTAACTTAGAAAATATATATATAAACTTATTTTGTCCAAAAATAGTGTATTTCAAGAAAATATATATTTTTCTCAAAAATCATATATCTTCTAAATATACTAAGAAAATATATTTTTACTTCCAAAAATAATATATTTTCTCCTTGTCGAAAATATGATATACTTTGTAATAATAATAAAAATCATATTTTCATTTCTTTCGTATCCAAAATAATATTTACCAAAAGTATGCTCATAAATTATTTTCTGGAATATTTGTAAGTTACATTCTATCGTTTGGTTCCACAATATTATGTGTGTAACTCATATATTTATTCCTTGGGATTTTTGTTATTATTTTGTATTGAAATTTCTTGGTATATATTAAGTTATATTACTTTAAATCCTAAGATAATATAACTAATACACAAGGTATACAAATAATCACACACAATGTGTCTTCTAAATATATACCTTTCAAATACATATTTAGTTATTTTTATTTACAAAAACCAACCTCCAATACTTGTATTTTTGTAACAAAATCTATGGCAAAGTTTATATTGGAAACCATAGTTAAAACACACTTGTAAATATTTGTTTAGAAAATACTTTTCTAAGTGTTTATATTTTCGGAAAATTTTGTCATGGTTTCCCCTAAAAATGGAGGTGTCCATGCTATCAAAGCATATCATTTTCTTTTCAGAATCATCACAAACAATCAACACTCAATCTACACTTACCGAGTGCCAAAACAATGCTATCTACATAATAATCATGAACTTGAACTTTCATAAAAACTTGTAGTAACTTGGTAGTGTGTTTAGTAGTTTAGTTACTCTTTAAAGTGTGTTTACTTCCTTAAAAATCTCATTCTTGGAAGATTTAGGTGTTTACAACTCAATAGATGATTTTTCCAAAAATCATTCTCTTGAATTTTTCTTGTAAACAATGTATTCTTATACTTGTTTCGCCACTAGAAACATGGTTAGTTTCTTTAAAAACAATGTTTATGTAAATCTTGTGATTTAAATTAGTTTCTTGAGAAAACTACTTTTTGAAATCATCCAAGCTTATGACTAGTAACATATTACATACTTCATCATTTACAAAATCATTTTCATTTTTCAAGTTTATGAAAACATAAAGCATGATGATCTTGGTCTTTCACAAGATCACCACCTTAACTTACTAGATCATGTGTTTAATCACAATCTAGTAGGTTTCATATGACGTCTAACATCACTAACACAAATAATCAATCATCAAGAAGCAAATCAACATGTATTCATGTGTTAATATGTTTATGTTAAAGTTTCATGATTATGTTATTTAGTGTTCATCAAGATTAACAATGTTCATCATCTTTTAACCATCATAATATGAAGTAAAAAGAGATCATAAAGGTCTTACTACTAGCTCTGAGGCTAGGGATGAACACAAGAGGTTGAAGATGATAAATGTGTTGGATAAAAGCAAATGGGAGAGGTCCTTCAAGATCCAAGACCACCAAGCTTGCTTGTAAACCTTCTTGCACCTTTGTGAGTATATGGATTGTATGGAAGATTGGATGAAAGTGGTGGTGGTGGTGGTGTGCTTGTTTGCGACCGAGAATGGGCAAGGGGGAGAGGAGAAAGATGGTGGTGTGAAGTGTGTGAGAGATGTGAGCTCATGTTCTAACTTATAACCATCTTTAGGCTTTTAACCATTGGATAACATGTCCCTCAAGTACTAAACATGATCTTTAATCAAATCTTCATAAATCTTAGGAGATCAAATAAGATCATGGGGTGGGGGCCACATTGTGACCGTCCCAAAAGGAGGGGGGTATTAGTTGTGTTTCAATGGCAAGTTAGGAGATCTAGTTAGGATTTAAGTGTATTAGTTAGTGTTTAAGCATATCATGTGTTATATAGTGTGTTAGGGTGTTTGGGGATCATAACTAGCTCAGAAATATTAAAACAATGCTTCTTGTATAATTTTGGTGTTTTGGGTAGTGTCCGGTTGTTCGGTTAGATACTGGTTCGTTAAAGTGTCAAGCTATTCCGTTTAGTGATCTTTATGTACCCTTTAGTGACACTTTTAATTCCCGACACTTAGGAAAGCATTCAGGACCATTTAGTCTTATTTTTACATGTTACCAACTTGTCAAAATGCTGATTTTCGCTGAAATATGCTGAATTCAGCACTTTGGGTGAGTTTTAGGTACTTTCCAGCACTTAAACTATCTCCTAGTGAAGCAGTTCTATGGTCCTTACTTTCCTACACACCATACTAGTGTAGTACTTAGTCTCTGGCCCATACTGGGTCTCAAAACACTGTCTGTCTATGTACTGAACCTTGTCAGCATTTTTCTAAGTTATCCGCTAACTGTGCTAGTTGTGCTTTGTGCATCGTTTATGTCAATAAAGTTTGTATGTAAAAATGATGGGACACTATGAAATGTGATGCACATGTAAGTATGTTGCAGTAATCAGAAAGCAATTAATTGTAATTCAGCATAGTCATTAAGCACTAATCAAGATTAATTAATTGTACGGATACCTGGATTTTTGACAGTTGTCACACAAAAAAGTTCAACAAACGACACCTATTCGGATTCAAGTATGTTATGAAACAAAAATAATTATCACAATTATTTCAAACAAAACAATGATTTGAAAATCTTATATAAAGTAAATATAATTATTTTTATTTATTTCAAACGTCAAACTCGGAAATCCATTTTATAAAATAGAAATAATTATTTGTGTTTATTCCAAACGTCAAAACTCGCATTCTTTTATAAAATAAATATATTTATTTATATTCATTTCAAACAAAACAACAATTCAGAAATCTTTTATAAAATAAATATAATTATTTATATTTATTTCAAACGTCCACAACTCGAAAGCTCTATAAAATAAATATATTTGTTTCCTTTTGACGGTGGGAAAGGTCCCATAAAGTCTAGTCCTCGCACATCAAAAATTTCACAAACAAGATTGCCATTTTGTAGCATTTCGTTTTTGGAAGAAATATTACCTGACCGTTAGCATGCATCATATGTCTTGATAAGACTTTGTGAGTCTTTGTAAATGGTTGGCCAATAGAGATGTCCTCCGTATGGACCTTCATGACAATGGCGGAGAATTTTTCTTGCTTCACTACCATGTACGCATCGTCGGATAAGTTGGTCGGCACACATTTTGAAAAGATAAGGATCTTCCAAAAAATAATGCTTTACATCGGCAAAGAACTTTTTTCTTTGATGATGTGACCATCCTTTTGCGACTATTCCGCTAGCTAGGTAGTTGGCGTAGTCGGCGTACCATGGTTCTTCTCGGTATTCCACCATTTCTAAGGACTTCGTTGGGAATTTTTCATTGATAAGCTCGTACCTAGTTGCCTCCAAAGCTAGATCTTCCAAGCGGGATAGATGATCTGCAACGGTGTTTTCTACTCCTCTTTTGTCTTTTATTTCAATATCAAATTCTTGGAGGAGTAGAATTCATCTGATTAAACGTGGTTTAGCATCCTGTTTTTTAAAGAGATAACGAATGGCTGCATGATCTGTATAAACTATCGTTTTAGAAAGAACAAGATAAGAACGAAATTTATCAAAAGCAAACACTACAGCTGGTAATTCTTTTTCAGTTGTTGTGTAATTTTCTTGTGCATCGTTAAGTGTTTTAATAGCGTAGTATATTGGGTGAAAATGCTTATCCTTTCTTTGTCCCAAGGTAGCTCCGATTGCAAAGTCACTTGCATCGCACATGATTTCGAAAGGTAATTTCCAATCAGGCGCTATCATGATTGGTGCATTGACTAGCATTTCTTTTAGTGTTAAAAATGGTTGATTGCAATCCTTGTCAAAGATGAATGGAGCATCTTTTTCAAGTAATTTTGTTAAAGGTCTTGAGATTTTAGAAAAGTCTTTGATAAATCGTCTATAAAATCCGGCATGTCCTAGGAAACTTCTGATTGCTCTAACGGAGGATGGGGGTGGTAATCGGGGAAATGGTGTTTATTTTAGCCCGATCAACCTCCATTCCATCGCTTGAGATTTTATGACCAAGTACTATTCCCTCCGCTACCATGAAATGACATTTTTCCCAATTAAGGGCGATGTTAGTTTCCTCACATTGGGATAGCATTCATTCAAGGTTATCGAGGAATTGGTCATATGAATCTACAAAGATAGAAAAGTCGTCCATGAAGACTTCCATAGTCTTTTCTATCATATCATGGAAGATGGCCACCATGCAACGTTGGAAAGTTGCGGGGGCATTACATAGACCAAAAGGCATGCGTCGATAAACAAAAGTTTTGTAGGGACATGTGAATATTGTCTTTTCTTGGTCTTCAGGAGCTATCGGTATTTGAAAGTAACCTGAAAAACCATCTAAAAAACAATAAAATTTGTGACCGGATAATCTTTCTAACATTTGATCAATAAAAGGTAAGGGGAAATGATCTTTCCTTGTTGCCTCATTTAATCGACGATAATCTATACAAACTCTCCATCCGGTGACGGTTCTTGTTGGTATTAATTCATTTTTTTCGTTAGTGACCACCGTCATACCTCCTTTCTTGGGAACTACTTGGACGGGACTTATCCCAGGACTATCGGAAATTGGGTAGATGAGTCCGGTGTCAAATAGTTTGATGACTTTGTTTTTAACCACCTCTTGAACGTTTGGATTTACTCTACGTTGTGGTTGTATTACCGATTTATAGTCATCATTCATTAAAATTTTGTGGGTGCACATGGAAGGGCTTATTCCTTTAATATCTACAAGCTTCCATGCGATCACGTTTTTATGTTTTTTCAAAAGTGAGATTAATTTTTCTTTTTCTAAACTAGTTAATGTTGAAGAAATAATTACAGGTAGCTTACTATCCTTATCGAGAAAAGCATATTCCAAACCTTTTGGGAGTTCTTTGAGCTCAAGTGGTGGGTCTTTTGGAGACTCCTTATTTGGTTGCTTATTTTGGTCAAGAACCAAAAAGGTTTGTTCAATGGCGACCTCTTCTACGACAAAGTGGTCGATTTCGTCTTCCGTATGGAGTGGTTCACCTTCATCTTCAATTAGGGGGTCGTCATTGCCGATTGGATATTTCATTGATTGGTCAAGATCGACATATTTTTTTATCAGCCCCTAATTGAACGGGTAGGTTGTTGCTCTTCCGGCTAATCAAAGCTTTGTGGGTTTTCACAAAAGGTCACCCCAACACGAGTGGAGCGTCATAAAAAATGATGAAGTCGGTTGGGACTACCGTTTGATTTGTTTGGACTAACACATTCTCAACTACTCCCATTGATTTTATTATTTTCTGATTAGAAAGAAAAATGGGTATTTGAAGTGGAGAAAAATAACTAATACTTAACTTTTCGAAAATGTAGTTTGGCATTATATTAACACAAAGATCTCTATCGATTGTAATATTACTAATAAAGGAATTTTGAAAGAAACATGGAACCGGTGTGAAGAAACACTGACCTTTACGGTAGTATCCGGCTAGGACTTCAACTCTTGGCGATCCGAACTGGTAGCTGCAAAACAGAACACCGTTAGGACTCATTACAGGAATGGGGTTATTCCTGTAACCACCCTCCGACATGAGAATAAGTTTCGGTTTGGGAGAAAATATGAATGTATAGAGAGAGAGAAAATAAGAGCAAGATGATCATAACTTAGATGTTCACCTCTATTTATAGTTTACCATTAGGGTTTCCTTAATTTAGGGTGGGCTCCGATAAGTTAGGGATTTGCATGATCTTCCCAAAAGATTGGGGATTTGGTTACGTGATTTATCCATGCAGAATAGAACATTCTGGAATAAACATATGTAATTAATTATTTATAATAAAATAATAGGTAGTGACCAGGTCGGGTTAGCCGTTCTGGGTCATACCTCGTCATGTCCCCCCAGTCCGAAGTTATGAAATGAAATTAATGAAATCGGACTAAAAAGGAAAAGTCAAAATTTCCCCATTTGAGTGTAAGTTTCTCAAGTGGGGTACCGTTATGCTTTTTGAAAAAATGACGGCGATGGGAAAGGATGTGACAGTTAAGTCATCATTAGGATAACAACTGTACCTATCTTACAATGACGCGTGTTCCCATCCGTTTGCCTTTTTCGAATTTGAAAAGTTGCCATTCCGCATAAATAGAGTTCCTGTTTAGGGTTTTGGAATTCCATTTCTCCCTTTGCTCACAGTCGCTTCCTTCAACTTCTTGAATCAAAAATGGCTTCCAAAACCGGCGAATCATCCTCTTCTGCCCAAGCCAGTGCTGATGCCCTCTACTGCAAATGGGGGCTTGTATCGCACAACAATCTTGTTCAAGATTATGGTATTAGGGCAGAGTGGAATCCTGTACTGTTGTCTAAGACAGACACGGCGTTTCCGTTGAAGAAGGGTAAAATCACGTTGTTCAGTGATTTTTTCAAGTTTTGCAACTTCCGATTGCAGATCACCAAGTTTTGTAAGTTGGTTCTTGACCATTATCCCATCCACATTTCTCAACTGCACCCTTTGGGGTTGGTCAAACTTCGACAGTTTGAGTTTGCTTGTATGGCCTTGGGGCATATCCCTGAGTCGTTTTTAGGGCTTTTTTGGTCCTCGTATGGAAATCCCTCTTTTTTACCTTCGACAGAAGGGACACCGATGTGTCTTGCTTGAGAGACATTTCTACCAGCTCTAAGGACAAAGATTGGGAGAAAAAATTCTTCTATATTGACGCTGTTGTTATTCCCGGAGAAATGCACTGGAGGGAGATGGGACCGAAGGACAAGGTTAAAGCCGATGGTCCCCCAAAAGATGCTTACATGGCAAACGCCCTGTATACAAGATTATGTGGGCGCCCTTTTGAGTGCACGGTAATCCCTGAGGGAGCCTTGGTGATGGCGGGGATGGGCCTGCTATGGCGTGACATCAAGCTATACCCTTCGTTCCGGAGGGATGATGAAGGTACGTAGCTTTTTTGCCTTGCATATGCTTTGATAACTATGTGTGAAATAACATGTGTACATGTTACAAGAGAATGGAGTTTGTTTGATTTTGTTGATCCCCCGCGGCATGCTACGTTGAAAGCCGCGGAACGCGTGATCGGGGAACAGGAACTTGATGTACTGAAAGTCCGCTTGGAGCAGTTTTTACTGCCAAATGTGCCGGCGCACCCGGCTGCTTATGTTTCTCAGCCTTCTCCCAGCGAAGGAAGTAGTGTTTCTGCCGCAGAGGCGAAGAAGACAATCCGAGTGAGAGTCACCGGAAGGAAGTACATGGCCACGGGGACCGCGACCTCCGCCGTTATGAGTGGCATTGCTGTACCCACTGGGAGCGTTGCTGTTACTGCAGCTGAGTTGACAAGTCCATCCCGTGTTTCGAAAAAACGAAAAGCTGTCCCTGCTCTAACTGCTTTTGAAGCCATTCAAGCCTCCCATGTCATGCCCATTGGTAAGAAATTTGGTTTGTACACGTTGTTGTGGACTTTTCATTCCATGTTGCTGAAAAACTGATTTCACACAGATTATGCTGCTGGGGGTCAACTTGAGGGTGTGTCCTCTACCCCTCTGGAAATCACACCTTCCGCTGATGGCGAGCCAAGACTTTCAGCCCTTATATCACAGGCAAGTGCTGCCGCTGCTGTTAGTTGTCCAATGCCACCTCCGATGCCCACAACTACTGTGGTGGTGACAACTAGTCTGGTTTCCACACCCCTGCCTTCAAGTGTTACTCCCAGCTCCTTTTTTGATTCTCCTTTCAGTGTTTTTTCTTTAACTGAAAAGGAGACGCCTACAGTGTTTGTTGCTCATGAGGCAACCAGTGCCGGAGATACCGCCATGGGCGATGCTGGAGGGTCCAGTAGTGGGATTGCTGATGATGGGGCCCGTTTGGGTGATGACCTGTATTTGCCTACCATCAATTGGGATCCCAACGTGCAGGATAAGCGCTATCAACCTAGGTGGAAAATAGCCGAGTCTTCAAGACTGATTTTCCCCCAGTGATTCAACATTGGGTTGAACGGGCATACCCCCCAGCTGAGTCGGCGTATGTCGAGGGGTTAAACAATGAAAATTTGATGAATGCCACTATGGTGGACTCCGTTGGCCAATCCCGGAGACTTGCAGAGATCCGGCTTAGGTGGATGCATGATAACAACGAACTCCAGCAAGCACGGGCTGCTATTCATGAGTTGAAAGATGAGAAATACCGTTTGGAGAGTCAACTCCAAGCCGCTGGTCTTAGGGAAAGCAGATTTGTGTCGGAGAAAAACAAGGCAGAAGATGACTTGAAACGGGTGACGGCCAACCTTGCTGAGGAGAGGATAATATGGGCTCGTTATATAGCGGAGAAGGACCGGGTCCTTGCTCATGCTAAGAGTGTGCAGGAGGAGCTGGAGCGTAAAGCTATTACTGAAGCCCAAAAGGTGAGATCTGAAATGTCTACTAAGATGGAAAAATTCCGAATTGACACCGACTTTGTGTCTCAGGTGCAGGAGCGGTACCAAGCTTTGACTGTTGAGGTAGAAACATCTAACGCCAAGGCCCGAGCCAAACAAGCTGAGTTGGAGCAGCGGGAAGATCAAATTAGAAAACTCCAGCAACAATGTGATTCCCTTGTCTCTGAAAGAATAAGCTTGCTCAGTCTTCCGCCACCCATCAGGCACGCCTTAAGGAGGCAGAAAGTGCCTTACAGCAGTCAAACGCAGAGGTGGACAGCATGACTAGCCAACCGGCTGAATTACGGGGCGACATGAATTGGCTAATAACCAATGGCCTGGTTGGGGCGTTTGAGTATCTCCGTCAATCGGAGTCCTTCACTGCTATGCCGCTTATCAGTCTGGCCACCATGATGGTGTGTACAAGGGCTATTTTGAATGTCAACAATCAGAGAAAATTACTCCCGCTTTCCACACAACAAGAGGCAAACTTCAGGGAGATATGGCGGATGCGCTTGAAGCAGCGTGCAACGATCCGCTACCCGCGTATGCTGATTTAATGAAGAAAGTTGCTGAAGACGGCGTGGATGCCTTACGCCTAATGTTGGAACCGGCAGAAGAATCGGAGGAGGAATGAGTGTTTTTCTTTTGTTTGTTATGTACACTATTCCTCGATAATTTTGTATAAACACTGTTCTACTTGGTTTTTGTGCAGATACTTGATTTGTCTGTCAGACGTTTAATGCTGATATCATGATTGATGACGCTGCCGTTCGTCTGAAATGTGGCGATTTGACATGTAAAGATGGCTTTTTATTAATTGTGATATCGTCATCACTGTCAGACCCATAAACCTGTATAAATTAGGTCTCACTTTTTCCAAATCTGGTCATTCGAAAAGATGAGCCGGAAGTGCTATAAACAGAGACTTTCCGACATTTTCCGACGATTAGATGCAGCAGATGGTTTGGTTCGTCTCCAAATTCCGGTAACGGAGGAGATGATCAGAGGAAAACAGGTGCCCTTCGATGATGCTTTACCCCGGGTTAGCCGGTCCTGCAAGAGTATCATATATGAGGATCCTTCCAAACCTGATGCAAGTGTGGTTTCACTATCGGCTGACACTCTGATGGAAGTCGTTCCACCTGATCGTGTTCAAATCTGTGGATTGGTGTACGAACGGCGCCGCAGTGGTCGTTCCGGTAAAAAACCTGGTTGGTGATCAGGAAGTGGTGGCTCTTCCGGTGGATGAGGAGAATGTCGATGACTCGATCGTCAATCCTCACCCGTTGGAATGGTATGATGTAGCGTTGCACACCCCTGCAGAGGTGAGAGCAACATTTTCCCAGAAGTAGATATTTAGAACATGTTCGTTTTTTGATTCCCGCATGTTGGTATTTAGCAACAGGGACAAGTACTTGGTTTTTGTAAGATAGTTGTGTGTATTTATGACCAAAATACCTATCTTTTTGTAGTGGTTCATGTATCTATTACCAAGATACCCACTCTTAGCGTTGTATATTTTGACCCTTTGACTTATATATGAAAAATATTTCGTTTCAAGGATGCTTTTTTACCGTTTTGTGCAGTTTAAATGCGATGGTAATTATTTGTACCGTAAAGTGTAGTATAAAGGCGATGGTAAATTTTGTTGTACATATAAGTAAAGAGGAAAAATAATAAAAAGAAAAAACTTTTATTAACTCAAAACTTAGAAAAAGAAAGAGACATCGTTGTAGATGAATTACACTTGTTTGCAAAAAGGAAAAACAATCAAGCCAGCCGTTAGGGGCAAGGCACTACATATAACATTTTTTTAATTGAGCCGCGTTCCAGCTACGTGGAACCGCGGTACCATCCAGCCTAGATAGGCGGTAGGCCCCTTTGCCTAGGTCTTTTTGGATGACGTAGGGGCCTTCCCAGTTAGGTCCCAATTTGCCTGAGGGTTCCGCTCTACTGGATTCATTATCACGCATGACGTACTCGCCCTCCTTGAAAGTATGCTGAGTCACGCGCTGATTATAGTTTTTTTACAGAGTTTTCTTGTACTTTGCCTCGCTGATGGCGGCTGCCTCACGCCTGTCTTCTAGTAGATCCAGGCCTTCCCTTAGGAGCCTGTCATTGTCATCATTTGTAGTAAGACGCCGTAGCAAGGGTAAGCCAACTTCCGCGGGTATCATTTCTTCCGCGCCATAGGTTAGGCTGAAGGGGGTTTCATTGTTACTTGTCTTGGGCATTGTTCTATGCGCCCAGAGGACGTTTGGCAGTTCCTCTACCCAAGAGCTTCCTTCATAACCTAACCTTCTTTTTATCCCATCCAACAAACTCCTATTTACCCGCTCCACCTGGCCATTTCCTTGGGGATGTGCTACTGATGTAAAGATTAGTTGAATCTCAAGTTCCACGCACCAGTCTTGTAAGACCCTATCAATGAATTGCGTTCCGTTGTCACTCACCAAGTATAGCGGTAGCCCAAATCGACACACTATGTGCTCCCATAAGAACTTCTTGGCGTTTTCAGCGGTTATTTTTGTGACACCCGGCTTCTCAGGTCGTACCGTACAATTGTAGCACATGTTGTGAATAGGTAACAGGGCTATATTTGACTGGTTATGATGTTTATATGTGAAATTTAATGTGTTGGTAAAATTAAACTTTGATAAAAATTATGTTGGCAACGGTAGGATAAAAGCTTATCGTGTAACGATTAAAATGCGAAACGAACGTCGGTGACCACCCGATCAGTGTTAAAATCCTAAAAATAATCTGTTATGGTTAGAATAATGATTTTAATCATATCCGTGTGGAAAAATAATTTAAAACGCTAAGAAACTCTATTTTTCGAGTTTGAGCGCGTACTGCGCGATACTGCGCAAATTAAATAAAACACTGTCAACGCAGCCAGTCAAGGCAACTAGTAATTGTTTCAGTAATAATTTTAAGTGATTATTTTTATAGTATGATAAAAATAATTTAAAACTCACTAAAACGGATTTAAAACGCTAAATAAAATACCCGGTATCCAGTAAAATACCTGTTTTTACACTATATTATGTATATGTGTGTGTATGTATATAATATTTGTGTGTGTGAGGGACTAGGTGGCAACATTAGGGCTGCCCACCTTTGCCACTCTCCTTCCTTCTTGCCATGTGTAGTTCTTGGAAAGATAAATAATCATTTAAACCCACATTATACACTTCATATTGCATAAACCAAGATCAAACATCACTCAAACACTCTCTCTCTCTCTCTCTTAATCTCGGCCGAACACCCTCAACATCACCTCCATTTTCATTTTCAAAATTGTTCTTGAAGATTCAAATCCATTTCAAAGTGTTTTCAAGCTCATATGATGATTTAGAGGTGATTCCAAAGAGATTTGAGCAAGAACAAGGCTTCATATCATCACTATTGTTAAAACCCACTAAGAATCTTGAAGGTATAACATATTTTCTTTCAAATCTTGTTCATGATTCATGGTGATGAAGATGATAGTGAAAGTTTCTCTTGTTCTTGAATCTAAACACTAACTTGAAACTAAAAGCAAACGGGTTTTTGAATGAAGTAAAATGGATGTGTATATATATATATGCATGTATGGCCGTGAGTGTGTGTGAGTGTGTAGATGATTGTGTTTTTTATTTTATTTGAAAGATTCTTGAGTTACATGATTACTTGAAAAGTGGGATTGCATGTAAGAATCAATATGCGTCATATAAGAATGTTCTAAAGGTGATTTAAGATTTGAAAGTGACATGATGAAAAGTGAATTTTTGGAGGTTTATATGTGTATATATATTTCGTATATATGTATGTATGTATGTATACATGCATATAAAAGTTTGTCATATATTCTTAAATGTAAAGGATATTAGCATTTATGTATGAATGAGTACAAATGATTGGATGATCATGATGATGTGTGTGTTGTGTTTTGTAAGAACATGATATTAATGTGTTCTAGAATATGATTAGATCACAAATGATTATGATGATGTTGTATGAGTGCATTAGATGCACATATGTGAACATACATGATGATGTAAAAGCATGAAATGATTGTTTGAGCATGATTTGATAAAATCAATCTTGATCAGATTACAAACACTAAAACAAGATTATTTTGAAGTGTTTAATGATATATAACTTCGACATAATGTTTAGTAGCCGTCCATGTTGTACTTGGTGCATTAGGAGTTGTAAAATACGTGAAATCGCATGATTTATGTGACTTACATAAAAACTGCACTAATCTGATTATAACCACTATTTAAATCAGTAAATAACATGTATTATGTTAAAATATCAAATTGTTTCGATTTGGGATGATTATAGTAACGTTTAACGCAAAACTATGCGTTAAAACGGTCAAAAATCGGCTTTTCGAGTGATTTTTGTAAAACTGATTTAGATCAGTAAATAAACTAATTTTTTAGTTTAAAAACAAGTAATTTAACAAATTTTAAGTTTACTTGGTGTTTGGTTGGTCATACGTGACTTCCGACGCCCGAAAACGTTACCGAATCTCTAAAATACGCATTTTTCGATGAACACTAGTATGGGTAAATTTTGAGTGAACCTTATGTGATAAAATGTGTCAATTGATTTAAACATGTAAATGTGATAATATGTTAAGTGTTAACTTGATAGTGGGAAATTTAGACTATGCATGTATACTTGTGCGTTTTGTGAGGTAGAAACGGTAAGAATTGTGTTAAATGTGTAACTTGTTTGTCGAGCATGAAATTTGATACATATGAGATGTTTTATGTATATTTGCTTTAAAAACAAAATAGATAAGTTAACAAGAATTCGGGTGATACGGTGTTAAAATATGTCAACGTTTATGTATATATATATTAC
Source organism: Helianthus tuberosus (assembly GCA_030545235.1). Classification (NCBI taxonomy): domain Eukaryota; kingdom Viridiplantae; phylum Streptophyta; class Magnoliopsida; order Asterales; family Asteraceae; genus Helianthus; species Helianthus tuberosus. The sequence continues at coordinate 27,770 of JARYGA010049764.1, forward strand.
GACGCGCAAATCGTAGATATATTGCGTATAAACGGGAGAGTTAACGGATTTACACAATAATGGTCACCAATAAAATCGTTCAAGTCGCAAAATCATATATATATATATATATATATATATATATATATATATATATATATGGACTCATATTATATTAACGTGCCAACATAATCAAAAATGACAACTTTTTCGAGAAAATCTCAAAGTTATGTGATAATTCTAAGAAACGGAGAAACTTAGGATTTTTGTGTTATGTATATTGATTTAGAATCGTTCCTATATTAGGATGTGTATAAAAATCAATCTCTGGGATTGCGCTATTAAAATACGCACCTAAAGGTGAGTGTCACTAAACCCCTCTTTTTACTGCTTTGTATATATTTTGGGGGTAGAACACGTCAATAAAAGGGTTTAATAATATTTTCGAAATAAAACATACCTTTTAATATAAAATATATATTTTCGTTGAAAAAATATATGAAATTTGATAAGTCATACATTTCAAAGTAAAACGTTTTGATGAATGAATATTGAAAGTACGTATTTCCTAAGTGAAACATGACCGTACAGTTGGGGACGAATTCTTGACTGGGTCTCAAATAATGGAGTGTCAGGGGAATTCGTACAACGTCGTGTATTAAATTGTCATATTAGTAGGATATATATATTGTACGTGAGACAGACATCATATTGTCCTTCAAGAGGACCCTGCGCCCATGATGTCATTTAATCATTTAAGTATTGCACGCGATTAATTGTTGGTAGATCTATCGGGTTGACAACCCCGTCATGACCGGTCGCCTCGTGTCAAGTCAAAAGACGAATTTAAATTTTGTTTATTGTCTAGCTTTGATTATCCCTGCATGGTTAATATATACTTCGTATTGTCTAGCTAACATACGAGTCTGAAAGTTGAGTTAAAAATTTAATATACAAAACCTAGGCAATATATATATTATAGTTGTCGGATTGATGAACCGACGGAAGGCCCATGGATTTTATTAAGGAAGTAAAATGGACTTTCTAAACTTTATATGGATGTTTTCAAATAAACACCTAATCAGAATGTTTTCCTTGAAATAAAATTGTTTGTAAGCGAATATGTGAACTCACCTTCCTTTGTGTTGACACTTGATTTTAACGTGTTCTACAGGTACTTGAGTTCGAATTCGGGAAATCATGGTGTATCTTGTGTTTGATGATGCATGTTGTTTTGTTTAAATATGTTGGACAACTTTTAAACTTTCTGGGATATTTTGTAATAAGATCCGCGAGGATCAAAGACAACTTAACTATGTGGTTGTGTCGTGTCTTAAAACGTAATGTTTAATAACTTATGTTTAAAATAAATCAATATGTCCAACAATAAAATGCATCGCTCGACAAGATATAAATGGGCACCAACTTCCGTCACCACTACGTTTAATATTCCGCTGCGACGTATTTTGGGGTGTGACAATTTTAGCCAAAGGTTTGGCTTCAATCCACTTGGTGAAATAGTCGATTGCCACGATAAGGTATTTTAGCTTCATGGGGGCCAGCGGGAATGGCCCCACGATGTCGACCGCCCATTTCTGGAAAGACCAGGCCGCTGTGACAGGGATTAAGTTGTTCTTGGGACGGAGTGTTTGAGGAGCAAATTTTTGGCAACTACGGCACCTTCTGAGTTCATCTACCGCGTCTTCATGCATCCCAGGCCAGTAGTACCCGGCGCTGTGGATTTTGGCAACAACTGCCCGGGGTCCGGCGTGAATGCCACATATGCCAGAGTGTATTTCTTGGATTAGATATTTTACCTCTGCTGGGGATACGCACCGTAGCAGTGGCCCCAAGTATAACTTCCTGTATAGGACGCCATTGTTTACTTCATATTGCAATGCCTTGGTTTGGATATTTTGGGCTTCGCCTCCGGCAGAAGGTAATTCACCCTTTGTGAGGAACTTTAGTATTGGAGTTTACCAACAGGGTTCCTCCGCTTTGATGGCGGAAACTTCCCGAGGTTCAATGGAAGGTGTTTGAAATGTTTCTACCTTTACTTCTTTTTCCATACCCGAGGTAGCAAGTTTGCTCAAGGTGTCTGCTATTTGGTTTTTCCCCTGTGGACGTGGTTAAGCATGACACTGTCAAAGGAAGCTATGAGCTCCTTGGTTTTAGCCAGATACTTTGCCATTGATTCGTCCTTGGCCTCGTATGTCTCGTTTACTTGGTTATTGACCAGCAAAGAGTCAACATACGCGTCGACTCTCGTGGCTCTCATAGATTGGGCCATCCTCAACCCCGCGAGTAGCGCTTCATATTCTACTTCGTTGTTGAAGCATTCAAAATTGAAACGTAAGGCGTACATCAGCCTTATTTCATCTGGGCTTATCAACACTAGACCTGCCCCAGAACCTTTCCCGCTGGATGATCCGTCAGTATAGAGCTTCCAAGTTTGCTTGGCTGTGCTGGATTCCGAGATATCCTGGATAGCGGGATCCTGTATTGTTTCACCCTCAGGAATTTCAGCCAAGAAATCAGCGATCACCTGCCCCTTGATTGTTGTTCGCTTTCGATATTCGATATCCAGGGCTCCCAACTCGATTGCCCATTTAGCCAATCTTCTGGAGATCTCTGGCTTGTGCAAAATGTGTTGTAGTGGGTAGTTTGTTAAGACCTGCACATGATGCCCTTGAAAACATCTTCTGAGTCGCCGAGTAGCGTGAACTAGTGCTAGGACCAACTTTTCGAGTGTTGGATACCGCGTTTCGGGTCCCGCCAGAACTCGGCTGATGTAATATATAGGTGTTTGTTTCCCATCTCTTTCCACCATGAGTACCGCGCTTACCGCGTTATGAGCCGCCGCCAGGTATATTTTGAGTTGTTCTTCTGGGTATGGCACTGTCAACATGGGTAGTTTCTCGATGAAACGCTTCATGTCTTGCAGGGCTACTTCCGCTTCGCTGGTCCATTTGAAGTTTTTCTTGTTAAGGCAATCTTTCAACGTCTTTATAAATGGCAAAGATCTCTCGGCGTGTCTTGCCAGAAATCTGTTTATAGTCACTAGTCGCCCTTTTAACGCTTGCGCCTCTTTCAAATTCCTGGGAGAAGGCATCCACGTTATGGCGGCTAGCTTTTCCGGGTTAGCTTTAAAACCGTCCCGGGTGACCACCACCCCCGAGAACTTACCTTCTTCAACCCTGAATGAACATTTCTTGGGGTTGAGCTTAATATTGTATTCTCTGAGCTTTTGGAAGGTTTCTTCAATGTCCTCAAGCATTTGTTTTTCTTCTCTGCTCTTAATTACCAAATCGTCGACGTACACTTCCAAGTTTCTGCCGATTTATTTTTCGAAATCCTTGTCCATAAGCCGCTAATATGTGGCTCCGGCGTTTCGCAGGCCAAAAGGCATTTTGGTATAACAAAAGATGCCCACATCAGTATGAAACGCCATTTTTTCTTTGTCTTCTCTGGACATTTTGATCTGGTGGTAACCCTTATAAGAATCTAAGAAGCATTTGTACCTATAAGGGACCAGAGAGTCAACCTTGAAGTCCATTTCAGGCAGCGGGTAGGCATCATTGGGGCATGCTTTATTCAGATCTTTAAAGTCGATGCACATCCGCCACGTGCCGTCTGGTTTCTTGACCATCACAGGGTTCGATACCCATGTGTGATACTTTGTTTCTCTAAGAATTCCAGCTTCAACCAACTTTCGTACTTCTTTGACTACCGCTGCTTTTCAATCCGGAGCCATACTGCGTTTACCCTGTGCGACGGGTTTAATGCCTGGGAGTGTTGCTAGCTTGTGCTCTGCCTTTTCCCGGGGTATCCCAGACATGTCAGAGTGCTCAAAAGCAAAGATGTCAGCGTTCCTTCTCATCAGCTGTTTCAAGTTGTTTTTGACCTCAGAGGAGAGACTGTCCCCTATTGTTACTGTCTGCACTGGATGGCGTGTGCTTAAAACCCACCTTTCCGGGCCGATGGCGCCGGTAGGCCCTTGACGGCATCTTTTGGTGTCCAATACTTCTCCCAGTTTGTCTCAAAATACTTTTGCAATACCCCACGGGGTGGGGAACTTCATAAACCCGCGCGCCATAGAGACTATGGCATCCAGTTTTCCCAGGGTAAACCTTACGATGATCACATTGTGGTAAGACTCGGCGCGTACCACTAGGAATGTGAGGAGTATGGTTCTTTCCTGTGGGGTTTGTCTGAATGTAACTGGGAAAGTAATTTGGCCAATTGGATCAACCTTTTCTCCAGTGAAGCCTTTAATGGGGGCGTGTACTGACTCAAGCAGTCTTCTGTCTTCTGGTTGCATTCTATTGAAGCAATGCTCATAGATGATATCTTTGGAACTCCCGGTATCTAACAGGATCCTCCTCATATTATAATCACCTACCGTAGCAGATATGATTAGGGCGTCAGTGGTGAGGTGCAAATCTTCCACGCGTGGCTCGATTGTCATGGTTGCCAGCATCCAGGGTTTGAGCGTGGAGAAACTCCGTTTAGCCCCTTTCCCTTATCGACGTACACCATGTTTAGCTCTCGCGGCCTCTTACCCGCCCCTTTATCGTTTTCTTCTTTGATGGGAGACGGGCACTGTTCGATGTCTCGCACCAGATGAGCCAATTTACCCGCCTTCACGAAATACTCGATCTGCTTCTTTAATTGAAAACAATCATTGGTATCATGGCCGCTCCCTTTGTGGTACTCACAGTACTTGCTGGTGTCTTTGTTGGGGGTATCCTTCAGTGGCTTCGGAGGATTAAACTTGAGGTTTTCAGAGGCCAGAATCTCTGCTGGCGTTTTGCTCAAGTTAGGGTAATCGGACTGCGATTTAGAAGAGGACTCGTTTCTTGAGTAGGTGCTTCTAGACCGATCGTACCGCGAGTCCGCCCTGTCACTTTTCTGGTATCGGTCTCCCCTACCTTTACCTTTAGAACTCTGCTGCTCTCTCTCATCCTGGCTTTTCTGAGCCTCTTTCTCTCTGTTAGCCGCGTGACTAGCTGCCACGGTTTTTTCTTGTGTAACGTGTTGGATCGTTTCACGACCTTAAATCGTCAGTTAAGGCAGTTCATCTTCGATTACGAAAGCGGAATCAACGTAATTAAAGTCATAACAGCTTTTATCCTTTTAATCCTTCTTTACTGATTGATATTTGTGCTTGTACACTGTTTTCTGATACAAATCCGGCAGCACTTCGTGTTTCACACAATGACTATCTCTCTCAAATGAACAACACAACATCCTATATATAAGCATGAGATTTCGCTTGAAACAGTCTGAAGCGAAATCATGAGTTGTTGATTTCGCTTGAACTGATTTCAAGCGAAATCTTCAAGTTTATCCACTACAAACCCTAATTTAATCCTATTGTGTGATCTTTCAAACCATTCTAGACACAAGACTTGATAATGACGTAATCAGCAGACATTTAATGCACCAACAGACTCCCCCTTGGATGTTGATGAAGTCTTTGGCTTCAAGTCTTTGTCTTTAGCAATCTTCAATCATTGTAAAAACTCTCATCAATTTTTATCTTCAAGCTTTAAACTTTAAACTTCAATCTTCCCTTTGACTGTTAATCCAGACTCCCCCTTTCACAGACTCCCCCTCTCGATATACTAGGATCTGAGATATCTGGTTCAAGCTTTGACAATTAGCTTCCATTGGAAATAATGAAGTCCAAACCTGTTACTCAACCAACAAACATTACAATTCTATCTTTTCAACAATAAATCACAAAATCAATCAGTTTTAGAAATCCACTCAAGTATTCAGTTCCAAATTAATGACCCTGATCACTTGATTAATCTACCAAGTCCAAATTAATGACCTTGGTTGAACTTTTGACGAATCAATACTGATTTTAAAACAACAATTTCAAACATTTTCTGAAAATAACAAGTATCAAGTTAATGAACTTGTTTTTTGACTTTTCAAACAAATCACATTTTATCAAAATAAGCTCTCCTCATTCTTCAGTCCAGAATCCCCTGCATCTGCTTCAAACATCTGAGAATCCAACAATTAACTCTCCACTATGGTTTGTCGGAAAATAAAGCAGAAATAAAATCTTTTTGGATTTTATCAAAGTGTTCTAAACTAAGAAATGAAATACATCATCATCATCATCATCATCATCATCATACTCAGTAAATCCCACCAATAGCAAAGCTAAGGTAGGGTCTGAGGAGGGTAAGATGTAGACAGCCTTACCTCTACCCCGTCGGAATAGAGAGGCTGCTTCCAATGAGACCCCCGGCTCAATAGTAGTTTTGCATCAAGCCTTCGACATAAGGCACATAACACTCAGCAATTGAGACAACTGCCGATTAGTGCATGTACCCCCTTGTCTTTCGGATATCAACGCCACCACATGATGCATGATTAACCATCCCCCTCTTTTAACGTTATTTTCACGATATAAGAAATGAAATACAGAAAACTTAAATTGCAGAAATTAAACAAAGTAAACTATTTACAAACATAATTTGGCGAGCGTGTCAGGGAATCATATCAGCTTTTCAGACAAATTACAAGTACCGTTAAGCTACATTACATACTCAGATTTAAACAATTCACCTCAATTGTCGATATACTGATCCATCTTAAATTCTCACACAAATTTCAATTTACCCAGGATATGATTTAGATGAATTAAGAACTTAGCTCATTCATGTGTCCCACCTCTTGAATATACTCCCGTATCCAGAATCTCAATAATCAGTCTTACAGGTGAGAATACTACAATGATATATGTATATAATTTAGGTATGCGAGGGCCGAGGGATCTCAGATCGATACTTCCGTATACGCAGAGAGATATCAGCTTTGACTTTTCGGTGTGTCCCCTTTAGAGGATCTTTTTGCTTACAACAGCAGCATTTATCAATTTTATTGTTTCAGCATGCTGAGGGTTTAATGCTGTGTTTCAAGCATTGCAGCAAGTATTAGCCAGGGACTAGGTCAGAACCACCGTTCAGCAGAAGTCCCGGAATAATACCCCAGACATCAATGAGTATAAAGACCTAGTATATCAGATTAAGAGACCTTTCAAACGAGATTTCAGGGGTTACCTATATATCCAAGTAGTGTTCCCCACGAATTCACAAGTTTGAATTTTAGGTTTATATCCCGAATAAATCTACTAAATGTACGAAAACCTATCGACACATCATCAGTAAGATTGTTTAACTCTTTTATACTTTACAAATCTTTAGCATACTGTAATCGTCTAGCTGATGTACTATCATTTTCCCTATATACACAAGCTCTTTTTCAGATTTTATCATGTTTTTGTATTTTTGCATTTTTTACTGTTTTTGTATTTTCTGAAAATATAACTATGTACAAACATCTACTCCCCCTAAATACCAAAACAAGTAAAAAATCGACAAACCATTGCAGATTGTTTCTCGTCTTGATCCGCAACAGTACTCTCATCAACGCCAATTATGCCATCTGACACCGATAGAAGCTTCATACCATTCAGTTTTAACAAATATTTAAACCGATTTTTATCAAAAGCTTTGGTATGTAAATCAGCTTTCTGTTCGTCAGTGTGGATTTTCTCAATTCGTATCAACTTTTTCTCAAAGCAATCATGAATAAAGTGATGACGAATTTCTATGTGTTTAGTTTTAGCGTGATGTACTGGATTTTTTGTTATATTTATAGCGGCCTCATTATCAACAAAAAGAGGTGTGTTAAGAAACTGCAAACCGTAGTCGCGCATCTGTTGCTGTATCCACAAGATCTGAGAGCAGCAACTGCTAGCAGAAACATACTCCGCTTCACATGTAGATAACGCCACAGACGTTTGTTTCTTACACTGCCAGGTAACCAATCTAGGACCAAAGAACTGGCATCCTGCAGTTGTTGATTTTGAATTGACTTTGCAGCATCCGAAATCCGAATCGGAATACCCTTCGAGCGTAAAGTCGCCTTTCCTAGGATACCACAACCCCAATGAAGGAGTTCCTTTCAGGTAGCGCAATATCCTCTTCACAATGATCATATGCGATGCTCTCGGGTTAGACTGAAATCTTGCTGCGAGGCACGTTGGGTACATGATATTAGGACGTGAAGCAGTTAGGTACATTAAAGAACCTATCATGGAACGGTAAAACGTTTCATCAGCCCTGTCTCCGGTGAGATCTGGGTGAATCCTATGATTTGTTGCAAGTGGAGTAGCAGCTGGAGTAGAACTTGACATCCCAAATTTCTCTAGAATATCATGAACATACTTTGACTGATGAATGAAAATTCCTTCAGGAAGTTGTTCAACTTGTAATCCCAGAAAGAATTTCATCTCCCCCATTGATGACATTTCGAACTTTTGCTTCATCACTGATTCAAAATCTTTGCATAGATTTTCATTTGTCGACCCAAAGATTATATCATCCACATAAATCTGGACTATCAGAAGATGACCATCGACTTCTTTAGTGAAGAGAGTGGCATCCACTTTTCCACGAATGAAGTTGTTGGCTAGTAGGTGTTGAGACAAAGTCTCGTACCAGGCTCTCGGGGCCTGGTGTAAACCATACAGCGCTTTGTCCAATAAGTAGACCTTGGTTTTGTGGATTAGATCGGTAAAGCCCGGCGGCTGACCGACATAAACCTCCTCTTTAACCTTCCCGTAAAGAAACGCCGATTTAACATCCAACTGATAAACTTTGAAGTTCTTCCAAGACGCAAATGCTAGGAAAATTCTGATTGCCTCTAGTCGTGCTACAGGAACATAGACTTCGGTAAAATCAATCCCCTCCTGTTGACTAAATCCCTGAACAACGAGTCGAGCTTTGTTCCTTACAACAACTCCTCTATCGTCCCTCTTACACTTAAACACCCACTTGGTGTTAATCTTTCTCTGACCATCCGGCAAATCAACTAACTTCCACACTCCCAATTTCTCGAATTGACTAAGTTCCTCCTGCATTGCATTGACCCAAGAGTCTTTAGTAAGCGCCTCTTTGTAAGTTCTTGGCTCAACCTGCGAGATAAAACAACTTAATGAGAATTCAGTTTGCAAAGGAGCAACTTTTGTATAAAAACATGTAAGCCCTTTCTCAATCTGATTTCGAGTGCGAACGCCTGTCTGCAATTCTCCTATGATCAACTCCTCTGGATGATATGAAAAAGTTCGCGGCATCACTTCACTTGGAACATCTACATTTCCCTCCAGATTAGCAACATTCTGCTCTGCATCTTGTTCACCAACTTGGTTTGTTTGACTTGAAATCTGAATTTGCTCCCCCTCAGAATTTGAATCTGAATCACCATGATTAAATACTGGCATGTTTTCAGCTTCTAGAGTATCATTCTGAACCGACTAATTATCTTGAGCAACTTCATTTTGTTGGACATCATCATGTTCACCAGCATTACTTGGACCTGCTTCATCATCATTTGAAGTTTCCCGTGGTCTCCTCGAATACTCAGCTGGGAACCTTAACTGTGACTCATATTCACGCAAAATATCCAACTCATCAAAGAAATCTTCATCATCCTCTGATTCTTCTCTCATGTCAAACGAATCCCAAAGTTTGTCATAATGATAACGCCATGAATCACCAGGATTCTGCGGCGGCATAGTATAACCTTGACATTCAACATTCGCAGCTTCAATAATCCGCTTCTCACTTGGAACGAAGACACGTCTCAATGGATTTGAATAACCAACAAATATTCCCTCAATGCTCTTCGGACCAAACTTTCCATGAGGCTCTATAACCATACAAGGTGACCCAAACGGTTCTAGATACTTCAAATTCGGTTTGCGATTATTGATTAGCTCAAAGCATGTTTTGTTGAACTTCTTGACAGTGAGAACCCTGTTGAGCGTATAGCATGCGGCGGAAACAGCTTCAGCCCAAAAATTTATCGGTAACTTTGAATCTGCGAGCATAGTTCTAGCCGTCTCGATTAGTGTCCGGTTTTTGCGTTCTGTGACTCCATTCTGCTGTGGAGAGTACGGAGCACTAAACTCATGCAAAATACCTCTTTCATCACAAAATTCTTCCATCTTGCTGTTCTTGAATTCAGTACCATTATCACTTCAAATTCTCTTAATACGCCTTTGGTACAAATTCTCAATCTTCCTGAACAACCCCATCAAACTGTCAAATGTTTCATCTTTTGTCTTCAAGAAAGAAACCCACGAAAATCTGGAATAATCATCAGTAACGACCAAACAATAGTAATCTCCTGTAATACTCTTGACATTCACCGGACCAAACAAATCCATGTGAAGTCTTTCCAGAGGTCTCGAAACTGAATTGACTTGCTTTGTAGGATGTGACTTTTTCTTCTGCTTGCCTTTGACACAGCTAATGCACTCCCCTTCCAGATGAAAACCTTTGATATTAACTCCCAATACCAAATCATTGTACACCAAATGATTCATCTTCCTTAGGTGAATATGCCCCATCTTTCGGTGCCACAATCTTGATTCTTTCTCAGTTGCTCTAGACACGAAACAATGTGCTTGACCAGTAGTTGTAGTTGCTACACTCATATCTAACACATATAAATCATTCACTCTAGGTGCCCTCATGATAATCCATTCTTCAGGAATAACAAAACCAGGTTTCAAAATCAAACATTCCTTATCAGTGAAGTGAGTAGTATACTGATTGTCACAAATCTGCGAGATACTAAGCAGATTGTTTTCCAGCTCAGTGATGTAGTTAACTCTCTCAAACGTCACAATCCCATTAGATAACGTTCCTTCACCAACAATTCTACCACCTTCATGACCTGCAAATCCCACATAACCACCATTGATATTCTTCACATCATACAGTAATGCAGTTTTTCCTGTCATATGTCGAGATGCGCCACTATCCATGATCCATCTTGAAATGGCTCTTGGAAGATCCTGCACATACCACAAGTTGATTTCAAAACATTTCAATAAAGATGCTGATTCATGCTTCGCAACCCAGGAAGCTCCGGCAATTCAAACTGCTTATTCGAACATGGTGTCCACCCAGGCCTCATCAGCCTTAGGTGTAACCTTGACTCATGCAATTTGAATTTTGAAATTTTCAGCCTTCAAAGGTGGAAAATTTGCATCATAATCAACCGAAATTAATTCTTCAGCCTTTTTCACTTCAGAAGTTGAAATTTTCATTTCAGTTTTTGGTTTCCAAACTTGTTGAGATAATGCAACCTGTTTATAAAATTTGTCATTTTTAGTTACCACTTTCTTTACAGGTTCATTTTTCATTTTGATGTTATTATTTTTCACACTCTTTTTCTCAACAACAATTGGTGTTTTACCCTTCACATCAACTTTCTTCTTTTGAAACTTCACATTTTCAGTCTTAGGCTTCTCATTGGTACACATTCGTGCAATGTGACCAACTTGATTACATCTAAAACATGTTCGATTATCAACAACTCGACTTGTGCCTTCAGACCTATAATGTGAAGCTCTTTTCTCAAAGAACTCTTTATTTGATTTTGAAAAAATTTCATTTTCCTCATCAGAAAGTGAACTTGAACTGTTCACAAACACCTTCTTTTCAGCAAACCTCTTGTTTAGAAAATTCTTTTTCTGATAACTCTTACCATCCCTATAACCACCCGACCAATTGTTTCGATTGTTATTATAAAACCGTGGTGGAACAACAGGCTTTTTGTAATAAGCTTTATCTTTTTCAAAATTCATTTGCCTTTTTGTTTGACACAAATTGTTCACTTCTGACAACTCAACTTCAACTAACTTAAAAACATTTGTCAACTTTTTCACATTAACATTCTCAATCGGAAACTCAGAATCCGAATACAACTTATCAGATCCAGCCATCTTGTACATCACAAGACCCGGTTCATCACTTAAGTTGTTTTTGGACTTTGATTTCTGAATGTACTTATCCAAGAAACACCCATCATCTTCAGTTGAATCAGACATTAAAACACTTTCAGCTGTGCTCTTAACAATCTCTGTCTGAACACTATCATCAGATGATGTAGAAAAAGTAACATCTATGTTCTCCGGAAGTTTAACTTCACTTGCTTCCTCAATTTCAACCAACCCAGATTGCTTTTTCGTGTAGTTATCAAGAACAGGTGGTGGAACTTGATGAAACCCCACCCCAGTTCCATCACAATACACATCTTCGCCCGCTTTGTCTTTCCCGATGGGTTTGGGAATGATATGTTGCAAAACAAAGCTTGCGGAGCTGTAACTGTTAAGCTTCAACTGGATTCGCTCGTTTTCGATTACAGCCTCTTGAACTTTAAGTTTCAATTTAGCGATTTCATCCAGTTGTTGATTGATTGATTCTTCTTTGACTCTAAGCACTGCTCTTAGATGTTCATTTTCTTTAAAAGTTTTACCATTCCGATCATCACAATCTTTCAATGTGCTTTTTAGTTTTTCAAATTTTTCAGAAATCTGACAGTTTTCAAGAATCAACTTTTCATTTTCTTGTTTAATTTTGTCATGATCAATTTTATCAGTTTCAAATTTAGCAGTTAATTCTTTTATCCGTTCAGTTGAAGCTTTAACTGTTTTGTCACGACCAAGAATCTGATTCTCAACGCTTCTGACCTTTGCTGTCAGATCTTTAATTTTCTCACCGTTGAGATACGTGACAGTATTACAAAATTTGCACTCTTTGTTGCAATTTTTGCAATCAGCATTTCCTTCGATCTTTTTACCTGACACATTTGTTGACACATCTGAACTGACCTGGCTTTTTGACTCAGACACGGAGTTAGAGTCTACCTCAAGTGCCTTAGCAGCCAGCACTTTGTCAGCCATTTTTCCCAGATTCTCTGCAGTCAACTCCTGCGTTGTATCGATAACTCCAGTATCAATCTTCTTTGATTTTTCGATCTCTTCTTTCTCTTTCATCTCTTTTTCTTCTTTTTCTTTCTTCGCTTCCTCTTTCATTTTCTCAGTTGGAGTTCCCCACCATTTGTGTTGCCAATACTCATCATCATCTTTCATTTCCTTGATTAAGGCTTCCAGATCGAGAGTTTTGTGATCGATTGCAATATTTCCATACTCATCAAGATAACACTCCCTGTCTGGATCCCATCTGTTTGCTCTTTTTGCTTCCAAATAGATACCAGAAAGTCTAATCATTTTGTTTTCCGAAATCATCTTTCTGTATCTATACTTCTGCTCTTCAGTTCTATCATCTTTCCATGGCTTAGGTTCATTTTTCGCCATGAATGCGTAGCCAACCGCATCTTCTTCCGGTAGAACCTCTTGACTCCAATCATACCCCTCATCATCGTAAATCACTGCAAGAGCTCTAGATTTCTCTCTGTTGTCTTCAACCTGCTTCAATCTTGGCGGCTCGGATTTATTCTGGTGATAAATCGCCTTCTTGTAGTAATCATCTCTGAAAGGATTCTCCAACTCATCAGCATAAGCGTTTCGGCATTCTCTCTTGAAGTGACCCTTCTGCTTACATTTGAAGCATGTCACTTTGGATTTATCGAACCCCAGCTTAGTAGAAGCACCACCAATTGTTTTTCTGCCAGTAATTTCCATGAATCTTTGTGCACGACGAACAGCACTTGCCATAGCCCAACGAATATCTATCAGTTCCATTTCCTCCGGATCAATCTGATCGTAATCTTCTTTCGTCAGATTTGTATTGCCAATCTTCCCAGCTACCAATCCTTCATACGATTCCAACACCGATGCTAGAAAGATCATTTGCTGCTTTGCCGACTCTTCGTCAAAATTTTGAGCATTCTTCAAGTCTATTGCAATATTGCATTGAAAACGATTCTTTGCATCAGCATTTCCAGAAGATGAAGATCCACTGTGAAAACCACTGTGACTTCCACTGCTTTGACCACTTTGACTTTCTTTGCCAGCTGTCGACACATTTTCAGCAGAAAATGCAGTTTTTGGAGAAGTAGCTTTCGGCATCATGCTCTATGGATAGTATAGATCCAGATTTTGTTGATAAGATGAATGATTAACTTTGTACGTCTTCTTTAACTCCAACTCATGACTTTCAAGTTTCTCAATCACCAAATCTGGTTTCAACAATTCAGAAGGAATAGTGTTCTTAAGCATGAGAGCATAATATCTCCACTCCATCTCGTCTGGCAACGAATCGAACAACTTGTCTACTTGCTCATCATCAGAATATCTGATATCATGTCTTGCTAATTCCAGCTTCAGATGACCGAACCTTTCAATCATTTTACACACTGACTCATTCTTAAGACAACCAAACATATCAAACTCTTTCCTAAGAAGTTTCTTTTTGTTTTTCACGATATCAGTACTTCCTAAACATTTCTTTTCTAACTTTGCCCAAAGATCTTTAGCATTTGAATAGTCTATCAATGAGATGATATCCTCCCGAACAGACTGAAATAATAATGCCACACACTTTTGTTCGGCTACGAAAGATTCAACTTCATCAGAAGATGTTAAGGCTTCACCATTCTTGTTTCCGTTTTCATAACCGTTCTTCAGACTTTTCCAACTTGGAAATGCAAATGCCATCATCCAGTCTTCAAACTTTCTGGACCACCGACTGTACTCCTCAATAGCCATAAGTTTTGGAGGTTTATTAAACGTTCCGAAAGCACTTTCCGATTCCCAAGCTTCCTTTCTCTTCTCTTTTCGCGAGTTATCATTCACATTGCTTGACGAAGCATCATTGTTTCCGGAATCTCCAGCGAACGCGTACATGTCGCTAAACGGGTTCATGAAAAGATCATCCATTGTGAATGTTCCTGCAGAATCAACAAACACTTAGAAAAATTTTAAGTTTTGAAAATTCAGAAAATTCAAGCGAAATTCTTTGAAATATAATGACTTCAAGCGAAATCAGCACTAAAATACTGTTCAAGCAAAATCTGATCCAAGCTAAGTCTCAAGCAAAAACTAAAACCAGCTTTGATTTAAGCGAAATCTGCTAACAATTCTGATTCAAGCGAAATCCACAAAATCAGTTTCAACAGTTTCAAGCGAAACCTAGATGATCTATTTCGCTTCAACTGATCTCAAGCGAAATCCGAAATAACAAGTCCACTATTCAAGCGAAATCCTTAATAACTCAATTTCGCTTGAACTACTCAAGCGAAATAGTCCAAAAATCAAGTGAAATTTGTCTGAATTTCAAGCGAAATCTATCTTAACCTACGAACTTTTTCAAGCGAAACCCTGTTTTAGGTCTTTTTTATCATGTTTTAATCTGAATTTTAGTCCGTAACTTTGTAGGCTTTGTTAAAACTCAGTTTTACACAAGATACTCGAAAATCAGATCATTTCGACCGTTGGAACTTGTTCAGATCTGAAAAATATAAAAAGAAATGAGTAGAAAGAAGAGAATCCGCTGCTATGGTATGAACTCCTCGTCCTGAGCTCTGATACCACTTGTTGGATCGTTTCACGACCTTAAATCGTCAGTTAAGGCAGTTCATCTTCGATTACGAAGGCGGAATCAACGTAATTAAAGTCATAACAGCTTTTATCCTTTTAATCCTTCTTTACTGATTGATATTTGTGCTTGTACACTGTTTTCTGATACAAATCCGGCAGCACTTCGTGTTTCACACAATGACTATCTCTCTCAAATGAACAACACAACATCCTATATATAAGCATGAGATTTCGCTTGAAACAGTCTGAAGCGAAATCATGAGTTGTTGATTTCGCTTGAACTGATTTCAAGCGAAATCTTCAAGTTTATCCACTACAAACCCTAATTTAATCCTATTGTGTGATCTTTCAAACCATTCTAGACACAAGACTTGATAATGACGTAATCAGCAGACATTTAATGCACCAACATAACGTACACCTTGGCTATCCTCATAATTTCATCTATGGTGGGAGGTACACCATCCCTCCCATAGAGTGTTCTTAGCAATTCATCGTCATTTACCCCTTGTAGGAAGGCACCACACGCTAGATCGTTTGTGACACCTGGGTTTGCCAGGCTTTCTTTGTTGAATCTAACGATGAAACTTTCCACCATTTCATTGTCTCGCCGACGAATGTGGAGGAGTTCGTTTTGGTCCTTTGTGTGCCTTCTCTGCTGGATGAATTGCAACGTGAACTTGGCCTCTAGATCTTCAAAGCTATCAATTTCCCCGACGGGCAAACTATCCCACCAGACCCGGGCTGCTCCTACCAGCGTTTGGACAAACATCTTACACCAGAGGGGCATGGGCCAACAGGCTACTTCCCCAGCGCTCTTGAACAGGTTAACATGGTCATCGGGGTCGCCTAGATCATCGTATTTGCCCACAGTTTGAGGCATCTTGGGTTTTTCCTTAATTGGAGCTTCAGCTATTCTTCTGGTGAACTTGGACTTAAAAGTAGCATCCACTGGTTTGTAAGGTCTGGTGAGATCGTCTTCTTCGACATTGATAGGTTGTATTGGAGGAATTGCACCGATCTGGCTGGTTCCCTGGATAACAGGGGGTTGAACCGGGGTGGTGTGTAATGTAGAGCTGGGGCCCCCGATTGGAGAAAAACAAGGCCTAGATGCGTTCCCTCTATCATACACAGGTTCCGTTGTTGGTGGAGTCTGACTGTAAGCTGGCTGGGATGTTGGAAAAGTCAACCAAGGTGGCATATAAGCCGCGTATGGCGACTGCTGAGCAAAGCCTTGTGCCGCCCCCTGAGGAGTGTATGTCGGGGTATTGTATGGGGGTAAATACCCGTATGGGGGCGCGTAATAGTATCCTGGGAAGTAAGCTTGATTTCCCGGCATAACCGGAGCGTTCATGATTCCCACCGGCATGACAACTAGTTGATGGGGTGGAGTGGATAACGTCGCCGTTAGTGTTGCCGAGTATAAAGGCGGCATGGCATAGGTGACCGAGGGCTGATAGTATTGTGGCATGCTCACATGCGGTATGACAGTACTTGGGCTTGTAGATGTGATAACCGGCGTAGTGCTATGACGTATAGTCTGTGCACCCAGGAGGGCGTCGGCGACGCGATGTGTATGTGTGCTTTTCTGTTTTGTCTATTTCGCGTACCCGGTTGATCTCGTCCGTTCCCCGATGCTCCGTAAAGCTCCCGAATAGCTCCTTAAACTCTATTAAACCTAAAAAACACAATTCTAATCAAAGTAGGCTATTTGAAACCAAAAGTCATGTAAAAATATAAACTTAAATATGATTAAAAACCAGTTTTCGAGCACGCATCAATGAATCACCCTAAAAGTTTAAAATGAAAAGGGGGACTATGTACTCACTTTGATGATTGACGAATAGTTAACGCATTCTCAATGGTTACAAGTAAACCCTAATAATAAGGATGGTAATTAAGCTTTTCTTATGGTGTTTGTATATGGTATTGGTTAAAAGAACCCTTGGTAAATTGTAAATCATTTATCTTTTAGAAAATAAAATTTTAACAGCTTTATGTGTTGTTTTTGTTTTACGTTTTAAAAATTGCAAACAATGTCGAAAAATTAAAAAAAATTATTGTCTACGAAATCATAATATGTTCTACAACTTTCATCTAGAAAAATTTTATGTTTGGAACCCGAAAACTGGTCAAAACCGTGGATCTTTATAGATCGTTCAGTTTCGCTCTTCAGTTTGGTCTTAAATGGTTGGGGGTCCAAACGGAAGTGTTATTAAGCGTATTATATATCATTAAAACCGTATGTTAATGTATTAAGTACTAAAGAAATAGTTTACTTGATTTGGTTAGGTTTCCACTAAATTATGGTAATCCAAAGTTACAAAACAAAATCTGTCCAAAACGGGAAGAACACTTATATGTGTTAGACTTTGTAATTGTCTGTGTGTCTCATCTCATTATTTACAGTCAATATATAATGTTTACAAGTCAATGGTCATCCTAGGAATCCTCCTATATTCAATGGTCTTCCTAGGAATCCTCCTATAATTATGCTCTAGTAAATGGTTTACAATATTGTGATACCAATCAATGCGATGATTGAGTTCTTATTCTAATATTCCCCCGCAGTCGAAACGGGAGGATCACGGATGTTGAGGCTGGTTCGAAAATTGTCGAATAGAACCTTTGGCAACCCTTTTGTAAAAATATCGGCTATTTGGTATCGTGATGGGACATGTAGAACTCGGACTTCACCCTTGGCGACCTTTTCACGAACGAAATGAATATCCATTTCAACGTGTTTTGTGCATTGATGTTGAACTGGATTACCGGATAGGTAGATAGCACTCACGTTGTCACAATAGACTAAGGTGGCGCGTTGTAGAGGGTGATGAAGTTCTAGTAGTAAATTGCGAAGCCAACAAACTTCGAAAACCACATTAGCGACGCCACGATACTCCGCCTCGGCACTTGAGCGGGACAAAGTGGGTTGACGTTTGGAGGACCATGAGAGAAGATTGTCACCCATATATACACAATAACCGGATGTTGAACGTCTTGTGTCGGGACACCCTCCCCAATCGGCATCGGTATAAGCTGTGAGAGAGGTTGTCGAGGATGGTTGAATGTGAAGACCATATGAGATTGTGCCTTTAGTGTAACTTAGAATTCTTTTAAGAGCATTTAAGTGGATGGTCTTCGGGTCATGCATATGGAGGCATACTTGTTGAACCGCGTACGAAATGTCCGGTCGGGTAAAGGTGAGGTATTGTAAAGCGCCGGTGAGGCTTCAGTATTCGGTAATATTGTCAACCGGCGTCCCATTATTACTACTCAATTTGTTTTGTGTGTCAACCGGGGTGGCTGCTGGGTTGCAATCCGAGAGGCCGGCCCGTTCAAGGATTTCTCGTGCATACTTTTCTTGTGAAAGAAATAGAGAGATTGAGTCCCGTGTAACCGAAATACCAAGGAAGTAGCTAAGTGGCCCGAGATCTTTCATTGCGAATTCTTTAGAAAGCCGAGTCATGAATTTTTCCCTTAAGTCATCTGAAGATGTTATCAACAAAATATCATCAACATATAATAATATGAATGCCATGTGATGACCTTGGTTGAAGATGAATAAGGAATGATCACATTGGCTATGTTTAAAACCCATCTTTGAAACAAAATCCGCAAACCGTTGGTACCATGCTCTCGGTGCTTGCTTGAGGCCATAAAGAGACTTTTTGAGTAGACAAACATGATTGGGATACATCGGATCACGAAAGCCCATTGGTTGATGCATAAAAACCGTTTCATTTAAGTTCCCATGTAGAAAAGCATTTTTGACATCGAGTTGATGTATAGGCCACGACTTAGACAAAGCTAAAGATAACACCGTTCTAATTGTTGCCGGTTTAACTACGGGGCTAAAGGTTTCCCCACAATCATCACCAACTTGTTGTGATCGACCGTCACACACTAACCGGGCCTTATATCGTTCAAGTGTGTCATCCGCTTTCTTTTTATGTTTAAAAATCCACATGCTACGAACAATATTCATACCGGGGTGTTTGGGTACTAATTCCCAAGTCTTGTTATCAATAAGTGCACGAAATTCGTCGGTCATGGCATTTTTCCAGTTCGGATTGGAAAGGGCTTCGGTGGGTGATTTTGGTAGAGGAGAGAGGAGAGGAGTGGTAGACATGTTTAGATTAAAGTGAGTTTTTGGTTTGAAAATACCCGACATGGAGCGGGTGTTCATGGTGCGAGTCGGTGGAGGTGGAGGTGGTGGAGGTGGAGGCGATGGTGTGGGTTGGTGATGGGTCGTAGGGGTGGTAAATGGGCTGGTTGTTGGGTTGTTAGATGACGGAGGGTGGGAGGGTAACGGGCTGGTTGTTGGGCTGGTTTGGTTTTGGGTGTGAAGGCCGGTTGGGAGAGGGGGTTGGCTGGGCCAGAGGAGGTATCTAGAGGAGATGGGCTGGGGTTAGTTGGGCCAGAAGTGAGATGGTCAGTTTCGGAGTTTTGTTGTTGGGTAGCTGGGGTTGTAGAATGAGACCAATGAAAGGGATAGGGTGTGGAGGTTAGAAAGTCATAAGAGGAGGTGGTTGGTTTTTGAGTTGCAAAAAGGAAAGACTGTTTCATAAAAAATGACATCTCGTGAGATTTGAATTTGTTTGGTTTTGATGTTGTAGCACTTGTAGCCTCGGTGATGTGAAGGGTAGCCTAAAAATACGCAAGGGGTGGAGCGGTCGGCTAGTTTATGGATGGTGTTGGATGGTAGAAGGGGATAACAAAGGCAACCAAAAATGCGTAAATGGTCATAAGAAGGGTGGCGGTGATAGAGACAAAAAGTGGGAGTGGAGTTGTTTAGAACTTTGGTGGGTAGGATGTTTAAGAGATATGTTGCATGTTCGAGTGCATGAGGCCAAAAAGAATGAGGTACGGATGAATGTGATAGGATGGTACGCATGATGTTGTTAATTGATCTAATTTTACGCTCCGACTTTCCATTTTGAGCGGAAGTGTATGGACATGAAAAGCGAAATTGCATGCCATTAGAAGTGCAAAATTGATGAAAAGAAGAGCTGTTATACTCGCGTCCATTATCACATTGAAAACATTTTATTGTGGTTTGAAATTGGGTGTTTATTAATTTGTGGAATTCTAGAAATTTAGAATAAACTTGGGATTTGGAAGTGAGAGCATATATCCATAGAAAATTCGTTTTGTCATCTAAAAATAGGACATAGTATCGACATCCGGTTGAGGAAAGAATAGGTGAGGTCCATAAGTCTCTATTAACAATGTCAAATGGTAAATATGTATGTGAATGCGAATCATGGAAAGGAAATTTTATTTGTTTGCCAAACATACAAGGTTCACATATAGAAGAAGGTTGAATATTACTACAAAAATTCAAACTAGACTTTAAACAACGTAAAATATTATTTCCGGGATGGCCAAGACGGCGATGCCAAATGTCTTGGGTCACGGCTAAAAAAGAAGAAACTTGAGCATGAGAAGGTTGAACTTTGGAACTTGAGGGTGGAGTTAACGGGTAGAGATCACCGGTGCTATCACATCGAAGGAGGTGCTTCCGGGTGTGGAGGTCCTTCACATCAAAACCAAACGGATCAAATTCGATTGAAACATTGTTGTCGGTGGTGAAACGGCGAACCGAAATTAGATTTTTAATGAGTTTTGGTGCAAAAAGAACGTTATTTAGTTTGAAGTTTGGAAAAGGTGGTGGTAATGTATGGTTTCCAATCGCATGAACGGGTATATTTTTGCCATCGCCGACTGTAATGTTTCGTTGATACACATTATTTAAACAAGAAGTGAGATTAGTACAGTTGTGAGTCATTATACCTGAGGCACCCGAGTCCATGTACCAAGTTTGATCCGGTGGATTTAGAGTGAAAGCATTGAAGGCCTGGTCAAGAGTCGTAGGCATGTATGGAGTCTCCGAAGCCGTGAAAGCCTGGTGTGCGCGAGGGCCGAGGATTCCTTGCTGTGATGTTGGTGGTCAAGATTGTGGAATGGTGGGATACGGGCAAGGTGGATTGGTCCAAAAGTAACCAGTGGGTTGCGACCAAGTTGGAGGGCGGTTTTGGGTAGTGGTCGGCTGGGAAAACCATGGGTAATGGGTCCATTGTGGTGAAGGTTGGTGTCTGCCACGACCTCGACCGCGCCCGCGGCCTCGGCTTCTAGTGTTTCGGGTGTAGGAAGGAGTGGTATTAGTTTGTGGAGGAGGGTTCTTGGGTTGAGGAGGGGTGGTGTTGACCGCGGTGTGTAGGGCTGTCTCGGTGGCGACTTGGTTTGCTTTAGTTGTTTCTTCAAGGATTAGTTCCGAGCCTCATAGAAGGACGGGAATGGTTTGGTATTTTGAATGATTGCACCGATAGTACCATAGGCTTCGGATAGTCCGGTGATGAGTTGAATGACCAAGTCACGTTCGGCTACAGGGGATCCGACATTTGCCAATTGGTCAGAGATTATATTCACCTCTTGGCAATATGCGGACATGTTGGGAAAGGAAGCAAACTTAAGAATGGCGAATTTTTGTTTTAGAAGGACGGCACGAGTGGCTTGGTTATCATGAAAGATGCGTTGTAAGGCGACCCACGCATAGCAAGAGATGGAGTCGGGTCGTATGATGGTGCTTAATAGATCGTTAGAGATGGTGCCATAGATCCATTGAAGGACTATGGCATCAAGCCGATCCCAAACATCATCATATGTAGTGTTGGAAGAGGTGGCTTCAGTGGCGGCAGCAGCGGGAGGGGTAATGACGCGAGGGGAGAGGTGGTCGAGCACTTGAAACGCACGGCAATGGATTTTGAAAAGTTCAGCCCAAGAGGAGTATTGGCTGGTGTCCATTTCGAGGGTGATAGGGATGAATGTTTTGATATTGGTTACGGTAATGGCAGGATGTGTTTTCGGGTCCATGTTTTGGTTAAAGAAAGAAAAGAAGAAAGTAAGATGGTGGCCGGCGGTTCAAGAAGAAGAGGGACAGGATCGAAGGGAAGGAGGTTTAGAGGTTTGATACCATGTTAGACTTTGTAATTGTCTGTGTGTCTCATCTCATTATTTACAGTCAATATATAATGTTTACAAGTCAATGGTCATCCTAGGAATCCTCCTATATTCAATGGTCTTCCTAGGAATCCTCCTATAATTATGCTCTAGTAAATGGTTTACAATATTGTGATACAAATCAATGCTATGATTGAGCTCTTATTCTAATAATATGATCCCGTTGGTCGTTTTTAAGATTTTTAAGTTACAACACAAAATCTGCCAATACATGCATGTTCCTTCTGAAAATCATTGTTCTGCTGCTAACGAATCCTTTAGTACTACTTAAAGGGCATAATTGACCATGGGCTTCTTATCCAACCCAATTTTAGTTCCCAACATCAAGCTTTTACCGATATTCATTAGCATGCTTCCTCCACCCTGCGAGCCTTCCCTATTGCTTACTGCACTGGCTGCCCCGATGACTGTCGGTCCACAAAAGGATACACTATCTATATGGTCCACGAGAGGATACGCTATCGATATGGTTTCAAATTGTATGTAGATCATCCACAAAGTCAGAATACCAAGCTCTAGCTGACACAATTGCTAAATTGACCTAGTTACAAGCTCTTCTAGAAGAACTTGGAGTAGACACCAAATCTGCTTCTACTCATTGGAGTGAGAACCTCATTGCAACATATCTTGCTGCTAATTATCTGTTTCATGCTTGAACAAATTATGTTGAAGTCGACTTTCATTTTTGCAAAGAAAAAGTTACTCAAGGAAGGTTGCATTACAACTTATATCCACAATAGATTAGATCGCATACATCTTTAACTAGCCGCTCTCAAGACATAGCTTCACATTTTTAGATAATATAATTGTATCTTGTATATAAATACCCTCTTGTAACCGTAGTTTTGAATACAATCAATACAATTGCAATTTATCGAAATTTACTCTCGAATTATACCGATGAATATGGGATACCTATTTATAAATTGAATTTGCGTTCTTCGGAGTTTGGGTAATCGGAGCTGTGTTCACAAGAGTTAAGCAGGTGAATGGAGTTGTGGTTGGCATATAAAACATGGAATGACATGGAAAAAGATCATAGACTCAGTTTTTCATGTGTAGTTTTGTCATTTCATTAAAAAAGGTTGACAACATAAATGGATAGAGTAGATGAGGTGGACCAATGAAAATGAAAGAAAAGATATAAATAGTGAAATGGCAAGTTTAAACTTTTACACTTGAATAGTTACTTTTGGAAAACAAAAAGAACACAAAGAATTGTAGTATACTCAAGTTTTAATTGTCTAGTTTATGTAAATACCAAACAAACAAGGCAGAAATTCCTGTAAAAACTGTTGGTGAATAAGAGAAATTGTAAACAAACAAAAATATACAAAAATAAAAGTCTTACATCCCACGTTGATTTTTAGGAAAGAAAGTCATTCTCAATAAACTATTTTTGAAACATGCTCCTTGTAGTTAATTTTTACAAGTTGGTCAAATTCAACCTAGTGTATAAATTTAGTGTTTTTAAAACCTATCATTGTTATAAAACATTAATACATTATAGGGTAAACATATGGGATAGTTTGCATAAGGTCTTACATCATTTTTAAGTTTCCAAAGTGTCGTGTCAAATATTCCTACGAGTCTAAGTTCTTTTCTTATGTGATTTTTAACGACGTAAATATTGTAATCCATATATAACTAATTACTGCTAGATGTGATAATTTATACCTATCTACATAGATATATTTATATTAGTGTTCTAATTCAATATCAACGAACAAAGGTGAAATGGGATTAAGATGTCATTTTCAAGAAACAATTTTGAAATATGCTCCATATAATTAATTTTAAAAAATAAGGCAGATTCAACATGTTTTATAAAATTAGTGTTCTTAAAACTTATTATTAATATAAAAAATTATAGGATAAACCTATGAGATAGTTTGCATAGGATCTTACGTCATTTGATATTCTTACAAATCCATATTCTTTTGTTGTGTGACTTCTAACGACATAAGCATTGTAATACATGCATTACTAATTACTACTAGATGTCATAATTTATACCTACCAACATAAATATAGGTATCTTAATGTCCTAGTTTAATATTAATGAACAAAAGTGAAAAAAACATTAAGTGACATATGAGCCACAACTATCTTAAAAAAACAATGTCATAAATAGTTTATGGAGGCACACTTCTTTTAACACAACGATATCGTACAAGTTTGAAGTTCTTGATGCAAATGTGGTCCATCTATGACATGCCACATAGAGTAAAACATGTAACATGCTTTTCATGCAAATCCTCTATGATATGTCACATACACTAAAAAGATTATGTTACATGCTAATAATGAAAATGGCCCATCTTTCAGACGTACAAATTATAGCATTTGAATAATATATGATTTTATTACTAAAACGGATATTTGAAACATTGAACCTTTGTTTATTTTTTCTATTTTGTTAAATAATTGTGATTAAGTGCTTCTAAGTTGCACAATATTGATCTCTAGTAAAGTGGATATTTGAATTAGATAATATGGTATAATAACCCAAAACTCGAAGTTTTCAGTCACTAGAATGTTTTCTTGTGTTACAGCCACAAAGAAAGTAACTAAGCTATTTAATTTAGTTGAATTATAAGTCAAATAAGTAAGGAATGGAATTTATGACAATTGTTATTAAGTGACAAACAAGTCTGAAATTGGAGGTTTGAATTAAAGTTTCTACAAAATAGAAACTTCAAGATATATGTGGGTATGTGTTTGTGGTATGTGTGTCCATAGAAACACAAGGGGAAGAACGAGGGGATTCTTTTAAACTATCCTAAAATCCTGAAGTTGATAGAATTGAGCCCCAAATGCTTGCATGATTGAAGATTTCCATCCATCTAAGGATGCAAAACATGTGGTAAGTTGTAGATTTTGATTTGATGATTTTGCAAGTAATGGGTATGTGATCAATCTTTAAATTCGTATGAAAATAAGCATGAATGTGTGTTAGAATCACCAATTACAACTTGGAATATGAATGATTTCAAGTAAATTGTTGTTTTAAGATGAAATCCACTACTAGTAGTGAGAATGGCGACATGGGTGTGTCACCTATGTCTAATTCTTGTTCAATGCTTGATGTATTAGGTTGAATTTGATTGTTTCTTTTTAGATGGATTGTGTATGGTGTGGAAGAAACTAGATTTTTAGTTGTAATTAATGAATGATATTATGAGGTCGGAAGACTATAGATGAGAACGCATGCTAGATGGTTATGATTGTGGGAGTCTTGTATGAAATATTGGTTTTTCTATGTGAATTTAGTAGGAATTTTTTTTAACACCCTAACCGACGCTAGAAATGTCAGGGCATCACGTAAGGTAGATTTTTCAAAACACATGAGAATAATTAAAGTTGCAGTATGTTAATTATTCAAAGTTTATTGTTTTCAATTGGCACAAAACAACTTGTTTCAGAACATCACATAGTATTTATCTTTATTAAAGCAGCTAAGACAAAAGTATGTTCCTATGTGAAGCCAACTTGAATAATATCACGGATTACACCTGAAACATATGTGAAAAATATGGGTCAACTACAAAGAGTAGGTGAGTAACATATATTTTAGTGGCAAGAACATGTAGCAAAAGTTATGTAAGATTAAATATATTATGTATTAATATTTAATCTATAGCCATTATAATCATTTACATAATAAAGATCAAAATATATAATAACCTATTAAATAATTAGTTGGTAATTGTTGATGGACCATATTACCCTTATTAACTAATTAGGTTTCCTCCTGGGTGCTTATATAAGGAGAATTATATGGAGGTTAAAGGGTTACTCAGTTACACAATCAGACACACCCCATAAGATCATAACATCATAATTCGACCTCCATCTCCTACAGCCGATACCCTTTCGGTTTTCTAAGTCCCCATCATTAGATTGCACCCTAAGGAGGAACCAGACCAAGATGACAATCATGTCAAACCTTATTGCTGCGTCTCCATCTGGATTCTCTGCTAGCCTGTGCTGATGCAATCAAAGGTATGTTTTCATGTTTTCCCTCATGTATAAACAGAACTGATCCAACATGTGGTATCAGAGCATATGTTGATTAGTCAGTTCTGTTTTAGTATTCATTATTCTGGAATTGAAATCATGAAAACAAAATTTTGTAAACTTTATAAACATAACAGCCGGTTTCGAGTGATAAAGGACCACTCGAGATCACCGTTTTCGGGAAAAGAATGTTTAATCAGTGGTTCGAAATTAACTGGATTATGTTTATGACCGAAATCTGTTTTAGAAAACCTTAAAAATTCAGGTTTCGGGTTCCAGAATCATGTTTTATGTTTTTAGGGTTCATAATGTTCTTAGTTAAAATTCAAAATTTCCCTTATGTTTTGGAATGTATTTTAGGATTGATGAGTGTTTTTCCATGTTTGATCCAATTTTATCTTCTAAAGTTTTTCGAAAACTGTTATTAGATAAACAGATTATGATTTTCGAAATATTTGGTAAAATTAGATCAGCACTGAAATAGGAAACATTATCACATAATCCCTTAGATTTCGAATTTTCAGTTATGTTTCCACATTCACAGCTGTTAACAGGAAGTTTCGAGACCATCAGATTACGACTCGAGACCATCAGTCTCGACTCGAGACAACAAGGTCTCGACTCGAAATCATCAGGCCATTAAACCTTCACAACTCGAGACAGAGGTCTCGACTCGAGACCATTAGATCTCGACTCGAGACCATTAGATCATGAATCGAAGACCATTAGATCATGACTCGAGACAAAGGTCTCGACTCGAGACCATAAGGTCATAGTTCGATCCGCGCTAACGGGTGGTTTGCTATTAAATAATTGGTTTTGTAATTACTTAGTTAATTAATAAGGATCAAATAATGTTTTACAAAACCAAAATGGCTTTACTTGAATGAGCTTCTGATGTATCATTTCTGGCCAAAGCTGACTTGATGCATCTACTTATCATCCAAGTATTACGAAAGCTATGTTGTGTGTGCATCATAAGCATGAATGCCTTAATTTCTGGCCAAAGCTGATTTAATTAATTCATAGATGGCATACTCAACAAGTGCATAACTAAAGTGATTGTCTCAATTTCTGGCCAAAGCTGATTTGTTACACCCACTTTGCACATATGCTTAAATGATTACACTTCTGGCCAAAGCTGTTTTGTCTTCGTTTAAGTAGAATTTTAGCTAAGTCTATTATTTTTTATGTTAGTAATAGACATATCACAACCTCTTCACACAATGATCCTTATATTAATGATCCTTAATTAATTTTTATGATCATTTTGTCTGCCTTATTCTTAGTACCCATAATTTTACTCACTATAATTTTCTTCTATAAGTCTATATCTCATCCACTCTAATTCCTAAATCTAATATGTCTTGCTTAAAGTTTCTATAAGAATTAGCTCTTAAACTAAATCCTTGATTATTTCTTAAGACACGTGATGCGTGTGAAGTGTTATATATATTAGGTGTATATTTTAAGCCCTTTTTAACACTTATTTTAGCCAAGTTTTAAATTTATAAAACACGATATTTCACTAACACTAAACACACATATGGGCAAGTGCACCCATCGTTGAGTGTAGTATAGCGTTGGTAAGATACCGAGGTCGTCCAAGGACACAAGAGCTTTTAATACCGGTTTATCCTCAACGTCTAACCAAAATAAAAGTTTAGAAAAATGTTTTTTAAACTAAGAAAAATAAAAACTAACTAAAATGCTGAAAATAAAAATAAAATAAAAACAGATAGACAAGATGAATCACTTGGTTCCGACTCGTATCTAGTATAACCTTTGATTATTTCCGCACTTTTGCACATAATTAAGAGATTATCTTAGTTATTGTAGTAGGCCCCTCTTTTGAAGGTGACGTTACCCTCACCCCAGTAGTTTGAGTCAGCAAGGATACAATCCTAAAAGGGTGGATTATTGGAAGATAATGAATTAAGTTATTAATGCAGTATTGTGGTAGGCCCCGCTTTTGACGGTGACGTTACCCTCGGCTAAGTAGTCTGAGTCAGCAGGGATACAGTCCTAAATAGCCGGGTTATAGTATTAATAGTAGTTAACTTATGAGGGGGTCAAAGAGTTTGGACCCCCGCCATCCAATACCGTGAAGTATTGAAGGAGGTCCTACTAAATTTGACCCAGGTCCATTGCAGGACCTCTAAACGCTGAACAATGGCAAGACCTTTACCAAACCGTTCCCTTAACCCCCGACCAGGTAGCCAACATACCTCCATATAGACCGTGGAGATATGAATGGTGAAAATCCTTTATTTTATATAGACAGTAAAATAATGCCAAGACACCACGGACAAACGATAAGGAAAGATCACCTTCAACATAAGTAACTAGTTATTAAAGTCATTAATACAAAACCAAATAAAAAGTGCAAAAGATTAGAAATAAAAAGTATTATACTAGACACTTTGTCTTCACCAAGTGATGTAAGAGACTTAGGCAAACATGGCCTTGATTGTCAAGAACTCTTACGATCAATCTTGGATCCCGAGACGACTCACACACTCTACGATGGACAATGGATGATGGTGGTGGATGATGGTGTTGTGATGGTGGTGGGTGGTGGATGAAGTGTGAGAGAGGTGGTGTGCCAAGGGATGAGATGAAATGAATCTAAGCACTCCTATTTATAGGCTGAATAGAGAGTTGGGCACGGCCCCGTGTCCGCTGGGCACGGCCCCGTGCCTGTCTGACACTCTCTCTCTCCTCATTAATTGTAATTCGCAATTACAATAAATGCGCCTGCTGTACTTTCGACACGCCCCCGTGTCCGCTGGGCACGGCCCGTGGTGGGCAATAGAAGCTTCTATAGGTTTGTCTTTTCTGCTGCTTCTTGGGCACGGCCCCGTGCTGGCTAAGCACGGGGCGTGTTCAGTCTTCTGACTTCTCTAATTTGCTTTGGAAGGTGCCGTTGAGGGGTCGGGCAGTCCACTAATGTTCCTTTTCTTGTATTTATGTTGGATTTAGCTGTCTTTTTGCTTCTTTTGCGTTTTTGAGCTCATTTAATCCTTAAAATACAAAAGGAAGACAAAAACACTCTTTTTCCAATATTAGTACTTAAAAAGGGTTAGTTTTATGCCTTATTTGATGTAATTTATATGTTACCTTTTACACACATCAAATACCCCCACACTTGAACTTTTGTTTGTCCTCAAGCAAAACTCTTTAATATGTGGCTTTCACTCCCAAATGGAATAGGTAGAAGAGAAGGTTTTGGGCTTGTCGTAGAGTGTCGGGATATCCAAGATCTTTTTGGTTTTTATCTTTATTTATTTACAATCCTATTCGTAATGATTTATTTAGAACTTTTCATAGGAGAAATTACTTATTTGGGCATAACATGCCTTTTTAAAATTCCATTTATATACAAGTTCACATACCTCACGGGAGAAATCACTCACACTCGGCCGAAGGTGTATTTTTAGTGAATCACTCGAGAGCGGCATGGAACTTATTCCTACCATAGGCTTGCCAAGCAATCAATCCTCCTCCTTTTTAACTTTTATACCTTTGTAAATATCAAGAGGACTTTGTGGGTTAAGGGTTAGGCTTGGGTTAAAGGTAGGTGTTTGGGATAGTGGTTAGTGGTTAGTAGAAAAAGGGCGAAAAAGCGTAACAAGTGTCGGTTTTCGTAAGATTTTCTATTTTTGCAACTTTTTATTTTGATGAAGCTTTTATTCAAACAAAGTTATTTTTGATGAACTTGTTTGTTTATTTTCTTTTTGCTTCACCATCAACATATTTTTTTTTTTTTTGATCATACGCAGAACCGAACTTGTTACTAAAATAAAGGGTTAAAAATGAAAAAGGTTTTGGTGGGTAAAAGGGTTTTTGGTTTGGGTGATGAAATGAAAAGGTTTAGGCTCAAAGGGGCTAACTAGGGGGATTTTTGGGTAGGTGGTAAAAGAAAAAGAAAAATAATGGTGTAGAAATAAAAAGGGTTAGTCCTAATGCCTCCATCATTTACTTACTCGGGTTTAAGTTGATAAGGACCGGGAATGTATCATCATGGCAAGTTCTAGAGTCGTAAGAACCAAGTGGCTATTCACACAAGAAACGAAAAATGAGCATTTAGTCTAAAGATGTAAATTTGTATGCTCAATAAAGGCTCAAAACTCACTTTTGTGGGAATGGGTTTTTATGTGATCAAGTATATATAATCAAATTTTAACTAAGTTTGCCATGCCTTTTCATAATTTTCTTATGTTGGTTCTTTTTATCACTACGCTATCGGTTGTAAATTCGTAAAAATATAACCTTTTTGAGAACTTGAATTTCCCGAGTTAAACCTAGACAAGTAAGAAAAAATGAAATTTTTGAAAAAATTTGGTGTGATTAGCGGTTCCAATAGAGTTTTGTGTAAGGCTTGTATTTAGGACTTTGCAAAATTCAAGGCTTTAGCATCCCCCCCACACTTAAATTACACATTGTCCTCAATGTGTCCCAAAAATAAATTTTAGGTTGATTAGATGTGTAAAATAGTGTTTAAAAAGCAAACATTTGTGTTACTGGGCACTGAACACGGCCCCGTGTTCAAGTGCCAGTAACAAAATTAAAACAAGAGAAACAGAAGTCTGGACACGGGGGCGTGTTGGGTGAACACGGCCCGTGTCCAGGTACCTGAACTGGGCGTTTTTCTGCAGGTGGTTCAGCACGGGGCCGTGTTGGTTGGGCACGGCCCGTGTTGAACCTGCTGAACTGGAGAGAATTGTCGAGTTGCCTTGTTCTTGTGCATGAGTTCATTTTTCTCGTTCCCCTTTTCATCCTTTACCACCATGAGTGTGTTTTATTCATTACAAACCATCCAAACCTTAAAACCATCATTTCATTTCATCATAGAGAGAACTTACATAGCCCTAAATTTAAACTAAAAAAAAAAAAAAAAAACTTAACTAAATAGGTCAGGAGGTACACGAGGTTATCATATAGAGTTCTACTATTAAGAAAATTTCGAGAATAGTTTCCCGATATAGTAGGACTTTTAGCCGAAGGATTTCTTCCCTAAATGTTGTTTAAAGCCATTCTTCGATCTCCCTAGGAAGAAAGAATGCGGCTTCATTTTCTTCCGCAACTGGTGGCTGAGGAGGAACATTCACCGGGACTCCTTGCACCACTCTTCGCGGAGGCTCTTGGTGCATGGCGTACCATTCGGCTGGAATGACAACTTCGGGTACCATGTTCCACGCCCTTTGGGTTATTATAGGTACCAAAGGCGGGGAGGCGAGAAGGTTCAACCTCTGGTGCAAGAGGTTTACTTCATGGAGACAGCCCTCCAGCCCCACTGTAAGATGGTTGATACGGTCGACCAATGCTTCCTCCACTCCCGTCATTTCATCAATAGCCTCCCTTAGAGCGTAAACATAGTTTACAAGAGAGTCTTCTGCTGTTGAAGATCTCCTCCCTTGTCGGTTACTTCTTGAAGATGATCCGCTTGTTCTGCTTGCCATTTTCTGTGAAGGAAACCGAAGAAAGCTAAATTTTTACAAAACAGAGCCCTAGACACGGCCCCGTGCTCGTTGAGCACGGCCCCGTGTCCATTTGTCTGCAGGATTTTTGGCTAAAGAATCTTGGAGTTTTAAATTATTTTCATGATTTTTATCTGGGTTTTAAGCTCAGATAATTTAAAACAAAGTTATACAACTAACTTTAAACAAGAATCTTTAGCAAATAATCTTACAAACTTCATATAGAGGGTTGGAATCAAGGGATTTCCAAGCTTCTATGGAGGAAATTTTGAAAAATTTTGAAAGAGGAGGAAATGAATAAAAGTGGAAGGGACAAGAGGGTCCTTCGGAACCTTCTTTTAGCACTTACCTAGGATGGTATGAGTGAAAATCCCAGGGATCTCTGTCAATTGAAGTGGTCAAAATGAGCAGGAATCAGGCTGCATTTAAAGAAAACGACAGCGCACTGGGCACGGCCCCGTGTTGACTGGACACGGCCCCGTGTTCAGAGGAAATCCAGACACATTTTGTCCGTATTCTGACCAAATCAGCAGAGAATCTTTTTGGTGAGCACGGGGGCGTGTTGACCTGGACACGGCCCCGTGTCTGGAGGCTGTTTTATGGAGTTTTGCTACTTCAAGGATCTCGTCGAAATCGGGTGGTTCCTTACTGGTTGGAACAACCCCAAAGTGCCTAAGATACCTTAATTGTTCTAGACTAAGGCGAGAACGCAAGAGGTTGTCGGTGAGGGTAATTCCTATTTTAATTCTAGGTGGACAAGTCCAACCCTTTCCCGGGCTCTCGTTAAAGAAGGTGTATGTCGAATCGCTCAGGTCTATGTATGCACCGAACGAAGTCGATGGAGAGTCCTTCACGGCACAATCGACACAGGGACGACTATCGTCCAAGTCTTTGCTAGGTACGAAGGTATTTTTCGGGAGCAACGAGGTTGTCGGAATGCGGTTCCAACATTTCTTCATGGTTATCGTCTTGGGGTGGATCAATAAAATCCTTCCTAAGCTCTTTTAACCAATTCAGAATTAGCTTTTCTAGTTGAAATAACTCATCAAGGAGCATTTCCCCTAGAATATCTGGCTGGGCGCATTCGAGGGAGAAATAGTGCTTATTTTTACTTTCGCCCCTCTTAAGGTTGTAAGAAGTCGGTGGGTCCATGTAGTGTGGCCTATAATTTAGAAAGTAGCATTTTACTTCTTCATGTTTGCCACCACATAATTGACACCACATACCATAAGAGTGCCGAAAGTAAAAACAATTACTATCACTCATGTTTATGTCAGAAATTACCAACCGCCGGGATCTAACGGTTCTGTTTTCAGTAACTGAAACTTGGGCACGGGGGCGTGTTGAGTGGGCACGGCCCCGTGTTCAGCTTACTATCTGACGTAAAACAGGATTGCCAGTTCCAATGATTGAGCACAGGGGCGTGTTCAGCGGGCACGGCCCGTGCTGAGCTCTGCAGAAGCTGAAAAACTAAGAAAATCCTAAAAAAAATTAAAAAGAAAAATAAAAGAAGATTAGGCCGTTGATTCCTAACTTTCTTAAAATCCTTGTGTCCCCGGCAACGGCGCCAAAAACTTGATGCGTGTGAAGTGTTATATATATTAGGTGTATATTTTAAGCCCTTTTTAACACTTATTTTAGCCAAGTTTTAAATTTATAAAACACGATATTTCACTAACACTAAACACACATATGGGCAAGTGCACCCATCGTTGAGTGTAGTATAGCGTTGGTAAGATACCGAGGTCGTCCAAGGACACAAGAGCTTTTAATACCGGTTTATCCTCAACGTCTAACCAAAATAAAAGTTAAGAAAAATGTTTTTTAAACTAAGAAAAATAAAAACTAACTAAAATGCTGAAAATAAAAATAAAATAAAAATAGATAGACAAGATGAATCACTTGGTTCCGACTCGTATCTAGTATAACCTTTGATTATTTCCACACTTTTGCACATAATTAAGAGATTATCTTAGTTATTGTAGTAGGCCCCTCTTTTGAAGGTGACGTTACCCTCACCCCAGTAGTTTGAGTCAGCAAGGATACAATCCTAAAAGGGTGGATTATTGGAAGATAATGAATTAAGTTATTAATGCAGTATTGTGGTAGGCCCCGCTTTTGGCGGTGACGTTACCCTCGGCTAAGTAGTCTGAGTCAGCAGGGATACAGTCCTAAATAGCCGGGTTATAGTATTAATAGTAGTTAACTTATGAGGGGGTCAAAGAGTTTGGACCCCCGCCATCCAATACCGTGAAGTATTGAAGGAGGTCCTACTAAATTTGACCCAGGTCCATTGCAGGACCTCTAAACGCTGAACAATGGCAAGACCTTTACCAAACTGTTCCCTTAACCCCCGACCAGGTAGCCAACATACCTCCATATAGACCGTGGAGATATGAATGGTGAAAATCCTTTATTTTATATAGACAGTAAAATAATGCCAAGACACCACGGACAAACGATAAGGAAAGATCACCTTCAACATAAGTAACTAGTTATTAAAGTCATTAATACAAAACCAAATAAAAAGTGCAAAAGATTAGAAATAAAAAGTATTATACTAGACACTTTGTCTTCACCAAGTGATGTAAGAGACTTAGGCAAACATGGCCTTGATTGTCAAGAACTCTTACGATCAATCTTGGATCCCGAGACGACTCACACACTCTACGATGGACAATGGATGATGGTGGTGGATGATGGTGTTGTGATGGTGGTGGGTGGTGGATGAAGTGTGAGAGAGGTGGTGTGCCAATGGATGAGATGAAATGAATCCAAGCACTCCTATTTATAGGCTGAACAGAGAGCTGGGCACGGCCCCGTGTCCGCTGGGCACGGCCCCGTGCCTGTCTGACACTCTCTTTCCTCATTAATTATAATTCGCAATTACAATAAATGCGCCTGCTGTACTTTCGACACGCCCCCGTGTCCGCTGGGCACGGCCCGTGGTGGGCAATAGAAGCTTCTATATGTTTGTCTTTTCTGCTGCTTCTTGGGCACGGCCCCGTGCTGGCTGAGCACGGGGCGTGTTCAGTCTTCTGACTTCTCTAATTTGCTTTGGAAGGTGCCGTTGAGGGGTCGGGCAGTCCACTAATGTTCCTTTTCTTGTATTTATGTTGGATTTAGCTGTCTTTTTGCTTCTTTTGCGTTTTTGAGCTCATTTAATCCTGAAAATACAAAAGGAAGACAAAAACACTCTTTTTCCAATATTAGTACTTAAAAAGGGTTAGTTTTATGCCTTATTTGATGTAATTTATATGTTGCATTTTACACACATCAACACGATAATCCTATTGCTCTCTTCTGATAAAGCACTACAGAAGAAAAGTAGAGCATGATGATTAGGATAAATCGAACATGATGTCTCTTATGATAATCAAGAACTCTCTAACATAAGTGTTGTCATTAAAAGGTTATTCCAGATTAAGTCTTTCCTAAGACTAATCTATTATGTGTGGTTTAATCACAAGAACTCCTAAGATGCATGCCTTCATTTAAATTCTAAACTATAAAGTTAAGTGGTATATGTGAATACATTATAATGTACAATACCATGACCCATAAAGTTAAGGGCTTACACATGGAAATAAGTACAATTTTCCAGTACATAACATACTAAGATTTTCACTTGTACAATTTGATGCATTATAAATCAACTATAACACTCAAAAGTACCAAAGTATAATGAGTGTGTTGATAAGCAACATATGTACAAAGAAATAAATGTTTGAAGCTGGAAAAAAGATATTATTCACCTTACAACCACTAATAGTTTAAAAAGAGGATTGTTCTAAGGTCCATAGACAAATTACAAGTGCTAATTCCAACTTTAAGGTTCTTCAAGGGAAAATCTCACTGCATAATTATGTCATTAGACTAGGCATAAGCAACGAGACTATCCATTATTCCAAAGAACAGTTGGATAAGTTAATTAGGTAGTCACTTACTAATGATATTTAAGTCTGATAATTTTAATATTCCAAATAACACATGATTAGTTGACTCTAGTTCCATACGTTTCCTTACCAGAACTCGACAAATAACTAACATGAGAGTTAGTGACAAAATTAAATGTTAAGGCTATAAGAACTATAATAAGCAGTCTTCTAACAACGCCTCTCGATACCTTAAATATTCTGAAAATTAATCAGAGTATAGTATCATAATTAAGCAATGTTATGAAGGTTATAGGTTTGCATAGTCAACATAAAGTCACACTTACCTTAAACTCTCATCTTATTTGTTCTAAATATCTGGATTGAAACATTACTAAGATGGAACTAGATGATACCTTACATTTTCACAACTTTTGTCATCATATAAATGAGAATTTGACAAAAGGAAAATGAGACTTATAAATTTCGTCCATTAAAACCAAAATTCATGAGACATCATGACATGGTTAATGAGGATGATTTTTTCATTTAATCTCATTCTAAGTGATTTTAAATCATGACGTTATAGCCCTAAATATCACTTGGCTTAAGGAATAAGTATGGGTCCATCATAAGTCATTTATTGACATTTGTGGAACTTATTCCAAATGGAATATTCAGACATAATTCATTTATCATTTGAAAGACTATCAACTTGTATCTAAATTTTGTCATATATGGCCCACGGTCTTAGAAGAAATCTATTCATATATATATACTTAATAAGATTTCTATTAGATATGTCCCTAAAGTTTCTTATGATATCTGGACATTAAAGAAATCAAATAAAGTCTAACGTATATGTGATAGGTTCCCACGTCACGTAGCTCATTGAAACTTCTCTTGTAGCATTCTAGAGATATTAAAGATCAGTGGGAGCATTAAGTGTCTTAATAATAACTTGCAATAGTTGCAAGAGGTGGGGGAGTGAAAACTTTATATTACTTCAATTTACACCTCTTGTATAAGACACTGCTCCATTATGACACTGTTCTATCATAACTTGTCTCCTTAAATCTAATGCTACTCTTACAAAAGTTTCATTGTTTCCTAATTGTGGGCGCACTTAGATTTCTTACCTAAACTAACATAATCCTCAACAAGAGAAACTACAACGACTGACGTTATTTACTTGTTTTCTCTATTAGAATTTGTTGGTCGTTACATATTGACCCTAAGCATGCTGAGTTCCTAAAGATTTCTAAGGTTATTGGGAGCAGTCAAAGTCCTTATCATGATTTGCAAGGAATACAAGAGGCGGGGGGAAGAATGTCATTAAATTTCACTCCGAATTTAACTCCGATTACACCTCTTGTACACCATACTGCACCAACTCTTTCAAACTTAGAAGGAAAATGATAGCAACCTAACCAAGAGCTAAGCCATAAAATTGAAACTTCTAATGTACCCAATAATAAACTCAGGAGGTCATCTAGGTTTAAAAACCTACTAACTTTGATGATTACATAACCTCCCTAATTGAAGTTGAAATGGATTTTGGAAATGTTTACTGATCCTATCTCTCATAATTAAGCCATTAGCGTCAATCAATCTTAAATCTTCTAAATGGAATAAAACAGTTTTCTAGTAAAACTGATTTTATGTGTTCGTATAACGTTTGGGATTTGATTGAATTACCTAAGAGTGTTCATAACTAAACCAAATCCTAATATAAACGTTAAGACACAAAGGAGCATGATTGATTGTCAAAGGTTACACTCAGAAAGAGATGAATTATCAAAGAGTCTTTCTTACTTATCTTACAAAAGATTTCTTTGAGGATCATCACTGTTCTAGTAGCTTATAATAGTTTAAAGCTACATTAGATGAACATTATAAACAATTTTCCATAACAAATGGCTGACACATTTACATGTTTATTAGTGAAGGGGTAAGGTCCTAAAAACCTCATAAAAAGGATTTGAGACCATACCACAAACTAGCTTTTCAACCTTTTTTAACCCTGCGCGGCCGCGCATTGGTCTTACAAAAGGAAGAAAGCAATCAGTAATTTATAGTCGCGCGCCCAAAGGAAAACATAAATCCTTGCGCCTTCTCCCATTTAAAGGATCAAAATCCTTTGTTCAAATACCTCCGCCTAAATATCCAGACTTGGATATTATTTTACCAAGACTTGGGATTTATTCGTCTGTGTCCACACAGCAATGTGTCACACCAGATTACAGCAGTAATCTTCTAGAAAGAAATACAATCGTGCACCACCCAGACGGTTATAACCGTCTGGACACGTGTCATCACCACAAGCAACCCTGGAATCACAATGAAGGCATGCAATTGGAGAGTAATCTCCACTTAATCACTTTCCACGTGGCAGCCCCCCAGCCATAGATCAAACCACGATCCGTGTGCATTCACATCTGATCGAGACAACTTAACGAAGGATCAAAGAACTTAACGGAAGGAAATATAACCGCTACGGCGTTAGCATCTTCCGTCATCTTTTCAATAACAGGTTTTCCCTCCCAAACTCCCGGTTATAAATATGAGAACTGTTCAGGTATAAACTCAGATCACACTCACTTCTCAAATACTTTCTCTTCTCCATTACCAATACTTATTCTCACACCGGAGTCGGGTCAAGGAGAGAACCTTCTTCTCCCCTTGGCGAGGCTAACGGTGTTCTCTTTTGCAGAATCACCGGAGAAGAAGTTCAGCTGCAACTGAATTAACCGAGAGAGAGCTAACCCTTTTATGCGGATTCAAACCCCCTAACTATCTCGGTTCCGACCATTTAGTTAGTGTTTCTTCATTGGCGCCCGCCGATTCCTCAGTTTTCTAGTTTCTATCTCGTTTCGATTCAGTTCATTCCATTTTCTGTTTTTGCACATGGCAGAAAATTCGTCATCTCACCGGCAACCTGGTCCTCGACCAAAAGTCGGAAACAATTTACCAGTAGAAGGGATCGTAGAAGAGGCCTCGGACGATAATGAGGTTCAATCTAATCGAGCAAATGATCCTGTTACTCCAGGAATGTTACCAGCAAATCCTGCACAATCAATTTTACCACCAGGAGAAACTCCGATATCATGGTATGTCCGGTCCCAAGGGGCATTAAACGCAGTGTACACACAGTTATGTGCTCAAACTGCTCCCGTAACCCAATCCCGAAGGCCGGGATCTAGAGCTCATGCATCTCAGCGAGAAGAATCAACTTATGATGATACAGGCAGTTACCAGAGACAACACCATGGTGAACCACATCCTCGTCGAAGACAATCGGTTGATGACAGGTTGGGTTCCCAACGGGACACTCATACTGATGAATCCGATCAAACATATCGTGTGAGTGCAAACACCAGCGTATTCAACAGACTGCAGCCAAACTATAACAAATGCAGGCCTCGAGCGGTTTATAACCCCGAGGCAGAGCATAACTATGACTTAGTTTATCGCCCTGCTGAAGCGGCGGAAAACTCGAAGTTCATATTGGAGATAGCTCTGGCTCCATTGGAAAGGGCCAAATTACCATCTAACGTTGGGAAATTCAATGGGTTAACTGACCCTGATGATCATCTAAGAGTATTCACCAGCGCAGGGTTGGTTGGCGGTTGGACTCTTCCGCTATGGTGTCATTTGTTTGTGCAAACACTAACCGGCCCAGCGCGAATCTGGTTTGATAACCTACCAACGGGACAGATAGAGTCGTGGAAAGATCTGCGTAGAAAGTTCTTAACACACTTCAGCCAACAAAGGCGATCAATGCGCGACACATCCGACGTCATGAACATCTGGCGCCGCGATGACGAGAATCTGGAGGATTTTATCACCAGATACAATAAAGAAGTGTTAGAGATTGGAGGTGTTAACGAACAACTAATCCGTGCTCAGTTCAAGTACGCGGTTAGATGTGACGACATAGTCAAGGTATTATCGGGAACAGAGGGCCTTCCCACGAGTTGGGAAAAGATAATGGCGGCGGCCAAGGTTTATGCGCAGACCGAGAAAAACCTTACTACAAACAGGCCACCACCACCACACAACAGGCCCGCAGACTTAAGCGCAACTGGTGAAAGAAGGTACAAAAAGTCATGGCGCGAGTCATCAGGAAGTCGTTCCTCTGAAGATGCCCGCACAACAATCAACAAGCTCTCTGCACAAAGAGAAAACAAGCACAAAAATAGGGAGAGGCAGTGGACTCCCCTAACAAAGACCCCGGCGGAGGTTCTAAGTACTGAGGACCACCAATTCAAACCTCCGATTCCGATGAAGAGTAAACGTGGTCAAGACCCGACGCAATACTGCGAATATCATAAGGATAACGGGCATACCACGAACAACTGCATATCTCTGCGCACGGAAATAGAGAAGGCGAGGAAAATGGAGAACTTACGCATTTATTCCAGAATATGCGCAAGGAGATTAAGCAGATTACCCGGGGAGAAGAAAGCTCAAGAAAACGGGCTAAAACTTAAAGGACTCTATAAGTTTTCCGCAGAAAAGACGTGACTTATCAAATGCGGTGGAACTATCAGGGAGTAAGTTAAGTTCCATTTAATTATCCGAAAAACTTTGTAATGCCTCTGAGCACTATCCATGAATAAAATTACAAAGTTTCTATTATTTTTGTGTTTACAAAGTGCATGCAATTTCTTTTTAGTAAGTGCAAAAACATTATGGTAGTATAACACAAAGCTCCATGCGCGGTCAGTGATCACGTCACAAACGACCATAAACTCACACATGAGCTTCATACCAACTTTATTCGCCTTACTCAAAGCAAAAGTAATTGTACTCATGCAAAATATTGTAAAGTCATTTAACAAAACAAATAGAAACATACTATTTTTAAGCATACAAATACGCCCTAAAGAGTTTTAGACACAGCAGTGTTTAAAATCCTTGCGCAACAGCGCACCGACAAAACAAGGATCTACATCCTACACAAAAAAAAAAAAAATTGTTCAATACAATTTCATCCTACTCTAAATCTTCACCCTCATCCGGAAAGATTTCTTTGAGTTGCGCAACGTGATCATCCGATTGCAGCGCCACATTTATCAACTCCATCACTGGAAGTTGTAAATTATTAAACTCTGTCTTCATGGAAGCAAGCGCGGCGGCAGTATTAACGCCAAAGGTAGCCGACTTACTATCATCCCAGTTAACTTCCAAAGCGCTATTCACATGTTGAGAACATTCCGCATATCCTTGCGCGTAACCATCTCGTCGCGCAGCAACCATCAAATTAGCAACAGTTTTATCCAGATCTTCAGAGTTTAACACAGATTCGGCAACCTATGAAATCAAGCAAAGATAAGCATCAAAAAAGCACATATATGATTTCACAACAAGAAACAGGAAAATAAACTTACACAAGCAATCCCGCGGTCCATCAACCAGGCCATATCATTTTTTAAGGGTTCAAGCTCGCTTTCCGCTGAAACCCACGCCATTTCTGAATTTTCCAGCTTCTCTTCAACCTCAGTCAAACGACGGGAGGTTTCAGTATTCTCGGAATACGCAAGCTCCAGATCCTTCTTTAATTGTTCCTGGTCAGAAACCAAAGCAGCAAGTTCCTCTAATTCCTTATCTCTAACGGCAAGAGTAGCTAAAGCTTGTACCTCCCGTTGCTCGCTACGTTCCCTATGAGAACGCGCCTCCGCCAACATAGCTTCCATATCAGCTTTCTCTTTCTTTAATTTTTCCACCTCCGCATCTTGATTCTTCAGATTTTCAACCTCAGCCTTAAGGTTATTGATGATATTGCGGAGGTTTGCCTTCTCAGCATTATCCTTCTCGCAAATTCTCCTCCAATTTTTGCGTTCCTCAGATAAAAGCGCAGCTTCAGCTTCAGCTTTTCTTTTCCAACCAGCAACAGACCATTCCTCAGTCTTGCGCTCAGCTTCAAACTTAGCTTGTTCAGCCTCTAATTTAGCCTTCAACTGAGCCACATGTTTTTCATCTTTAGCAAACTTCCTTTGTGATGCTACAAAAGATGTCCGCTCTTTATGCATGCTATACCACTCACGCACTATACGGTGAGTAGTAGAAACATGAGAAGCAGTTTCTGCAAGATAAGACTGATAGGTCTGTTCATAAGGCTGATTTTCCTGAAACTTAATCTCGCCAGGCGGAAGTATCCCCTGCAACCAATCTTGGCATACACGCCAATCCGAAAAGGTATCTCCCTTTTTCACATTCCAAACAGGGACATGGGGATCAGAAGCATCTTTCTCCGTATAAGTCCGGTAATAATATTCTCCCAGAGTTTCTTCTAGGCGAATTGGAGATTGCTTCTCAACACCAGCAGATGAACCTGCCTCCTCAGTGGCGGCCTTCTCAGTATGCTCAGGTATAGTTTCAGAAGGTCTAGGGGAAGAAAATTGAATTTTTTCAGCAGTTTCCTTTTCCGGTGTCGGTGGATTATCAGCATCATTTACCACACCCGGCTCAACAATCTGTTCAGTCTCTGTATTAGCACCAACAGGCTCCTCAGCCTCAATAGTTTTCTCAACACCTTCCCCAGCTATCTCTGAAGACTCTAACGGGTCTGCAGCAGCAGCGCGCGGCGGAGTAAGGGGAAGTTCTTTATCAACCACAGATGAT
Source organism: Helianthus tuberosus (assembly GCA_030545235.1). Classification (NCBI taxonomy): domain Eukaryota; kingdom Viridiplantae; phylum Streptophyta; class Magnoliopsida; order Asterales; family Asteraceae; genus Helianthus; species Helianthus tuberosus. Next base: position 70,153 of record JARYGA010049764.1, read on the forward strand.
ACTTCTACAGGAACAGGGGCAACAGGAACTTCTGGACAAATAAAAGTCTGTAAGAATCCTATCCGCTTAAAGAAAACAAAGAAAAACAATACTTACCAGGAACAGATTCTGAAACAAAAGCATCAAGGTTTCCTTTTCTGGTAATTTTCTTCCTCTGCACTTTCTTGGGAGGTTGACCCTCCGCATCAGCGTCAGCTTGCTTTCTTTTAGCAACCTTCCTATGAACCAAATGTTCAGGACTGGAATCCAGATCGATAGGCTCATTCGGGTTAGAAAGAGGAATATCAGCAGAATCCTTCGGTTCAGGCTTTGGTTCCCGCATAGTCACTACAGGAGTAAGACCCTCCAAAGAGTCAGAAACCACCACATAATCACACCTGGAGACAGAAGAACGGCGCGTACCTTTCTTCTCTCCAACATTTTTCGCCTTCAAAGGTTGAGTCTTAATAGTCTCACTCCTCTTCGGCGCGGAAGTGGATGTAGTTGCGCGTTTTTTCTTTTCAGGGCCTACGCCCAAATTCAACAACTCACCTACGAAAAGCGCAAGACAAAAAATTACTCAAAGCAAAAAAGAAAGGAAAAACAAATATAAACTCACCAGCACCAGCTGCCGGTTGAACAGATAGGTCCGCATTCCGCGGAAGCACAAAATTTCTCACGATACGATGATACCAGAGCTCCTCTTCAGGCTTCTTCTTGATAGTACCCATTCTTCCGCCTTCCCTCTTGAAGGCAACAACATATAGAGAAACAACTACATTTAAAGAGAGAGCAGGTCAAAAAAAAAAAAAAAAAGAGAGAAAAAGAAGAACAGTGAAAAAGCCCCAAACTTACTATGACCATCCTCGGTGTATACGGGCTTATCATCACGTTCCATCTTCCAGTTCAAACTCATGCCGGCTCCGACAAGGGCTTTCTCCGGCAATGCAATATTGGGCACATCTTTCAAATCTTGGTACCAGTTCTCATCAACAGGAGTCTGAAGCGTTTCAATCGGAACGTCGTCCTTTCCCCTTAAAATCATCTTCACCGGAATTACTCCAGCCTTGATAAAGAAGAATTTTTGTTTCCAATCATGAAACGATTTTGGGGGTTGATGTAAAATCTTCTTTGCAGAAGCCCTCTGAACGAATGAATAAAACCCTTGGGTACAATGCATCTGATAAAAAACCCTAAATCGGGGAACAGTTGGCTCCACATGCATCGTCCGACATACGAATTCGAAATCTCGAACCCTAACCATACCAATAGGGTGAAGTTGGGAGATGTGCAGATTATAGAATCCAAGAATTTCAAGAAAAAATCTGGTAACAGGCAAGCGAAAGTTACCGTCACAGAAAAAATCCCAAAAGAGGGTAATATACCCGGCCGGAGCATCTGCTGCCGTTTGCCCCTCTTCGGGATACAAAGCACCCTAGTTCTCCGGAAATTTAAGATTCTGAATCAAACCCTCAAAAGACGCCCTAGGCCACTTCAATGGTGGAAGATCAGTCGACATATCTTCAACAAGATCCTCTTGACGTTCTCCGGTTGACATAAGCAAAAGAATGACGGAAAATTTTCTTAAGAACAAGGAATGGGGAAAAGTTTTCAAACAAAGCAATGATTGCACAGAGGAGGTTACCCAAACGATTATATACCTATCGCAATAAATAGCATCGGTAACCGTCACAGCACTGTTCCGGATATCACAGTTCCCCAAGCAACAGAAAAAGAAGATGTCAGAACATACACGCGTTTACACGCGCGCGTGTACAACACGGACAGTAAAAAACAACTGACAATGACAGGTTGTCAAAATCAGTTTACTGCACTAAGCTTCAAGTCAAAGATTTTTTTTTTTTATATATAAAAAATGTTTACAAACTCAGCAAATTCAAAATCTTCTCATAGAAGCTTTCTTATCTTTTCGCGCCCAAAAACATTTCTCTCTCATAAGTCCAGTGCTCCACTTATTTGCATAAGTACAACACTAGACTGGGGGGACTTGAAGGGGTAAGGTCCCAAAAACCTCATAAAAAGGATTTGAGACCATACCACAAACTAGCTTTTCAACCTTTTTTAACCCTGCGCGGCCGCGCATTGGTCTTACAAAAGGAAGAAAGCAATCAGTAATTTATAGTCGCGCGCCCAAAGGAAAACATAAATCCTTGCGCCTTCTCCCATTTAAAGGATCAAAATCCTTTGTTCAAATACCTCCGCCTAAATATCCAGACTTGGATATTATTTTACCAAGACTTGGGATTTATTCGTCTGTGTCCACACAGCAATGTGTCACACCAGATTACAGCAGTAATCTTCTAGAAAGAAATACAATCGTGCACCACCCAGACGGTTATAACCGTCTGGACACGTGTCATCACCACAAGCAACCCTGGAATCACAATGAAGGCATGCAATTGGAGAGTAATCTCCACTTAATCACTTTCCACGTGGCAGCCCCCCAGCCATAGATCAAACCACGATCCGTGTGCATTCACATCGGATCGAGACAACTTAACGAAGGATCAAAGAACTTAACGGAAGGAAATATAACCGCTACGGCGTTAGAATCTTCCGTCATCTTTTCAATAACAGGTTTTCCCTCCCAAACTCCCGGTTATAAATATGAGAACTGTTCAGGTATAAACTCAGATCACACTCACTTCTCAAATACTTTCTCTTCTCCATTACCAATACTTATTCTCACACCGGAGTCGGGTCAAGGAGAGAACCTTCTTCTCCCCTTGGCGAGGCTAACGGTGTTCTCTTTTGCATAATCACCGGAGAAGAAGTTCAGCTGCAACTGAATTAACCGAGAGAGAGCTAACCCTTTTATGCGGATTCAAACCCCCTAACTATCTCGGTTCCGACCATTTAGTTAGTGTTTCTTCAATTATATAACAACCTAAAGTTTCAAACTGAAGGTTAAAGAACACTTTATTTGTAAGCCAATAATATCCATGTATGGGTTAATGCAAACATCATAATGTGATGAAAAGCTAACATAATTATTTTCATCAAGAATCAAGTGGATTAATGTACCTACCTCAAAATGAGTGGGAGCAACTAAGATAAACTTGTCTATATAGATGACATTCTTTTGACAAGTATGTGTTACATAAGTCAAAGTATTGTTAACACAAACTTTGATATAATAAATCTCAGAGATATCTCTTACGTGAATGATATCATAACATACTGAGATAGACCCAATGGGATATTAGTTCTGTTCCATAAGTTTAACATTAAATGGGTCCTTACGTATGTAACAGACAATAGTGCTTTCTTTTAGAGGATAATAGGATAAATGAGATTATTTATTTACGCTTCATTAATTGGAAGTCTTATGTAAGTTTAAGTCTATACTCGTTTAGATATTACTCACATTGCAACACACTAGATATGTCTAGATTAATGTGAAGCATCTAATGGAGTATTACAATATCTTTAAAAGAGACGAGAGGCTACAATTTGAAGAAGAAGTGAGAATTAAAACCGGTTTATTACTCTAGCTTTGAGATATTCAAAGATGACAAAATGTAATTTCGGGTATATCTTTATGTCAGCAGACAAAACCTATTTCATGGAGGAGTCATAATGCACTGATATTAACAACCTAAGTTATAACGACATAATATAGTCACTAAATGTTGTTGGAAATTTATCAGTGGACTCATAAGTTGATTAACTCCATATAATTAATGCTTTTGAAGACTTAGTGTGATAAAGTCAGCTACCATGACTCCTTGAACAGTAACAGTTCAAGAGGTGCTGCATTAAGTTTCGATACGCAATTAATTATTCGTTTATGAACGAATTGAGGAAACTAAGTTTTGTATCGAATACATTCATGATATGCTTAAGGATCCTATAACTGAAGGGCTATTACCCATAAGTCTTATTAAGAGAGCTCATAGACGGGTATTAATTGATGGCCATGTGCAACTGCATATCGTACTATGAATGACTAAGTATTAGTTAATTTTTCCTCATCAGTTTGATTTTGTATGTCTCTAAGAATATGTCAAGCTAGCATAATGGCATATAGACAAATATAGTTACAAATCAAACAAAGGGCTTATGCGTATTTTGATCATAACGATTAGGTTTTAAATTAAGGCTATAGTATGATTAATGGGGGTCCTGAGTCGCATAATGATTCAACGGTTGTATTTTTCTGCTATAGTACTTGTTTAAGGCTAAAATGAGTGTTAACTCCTGATCAGGCTTACCTAATACTCATAGTAAAGGATTACTCGGCTAAGTGGGAGAATGTAAGATTAAATATATTATGTATTAATATTTAATCTATAGCCATTATAATCATTTACATGATAAAGATCAAAATATATAATAACCTATTAAATAATTAGTTGGTAATTGTTGATAGACCATATTACCCTTATTAACTAATTAGTGTCCTCCTGGGTGCTTATATAAGGAGAATTATGTGGAGGTTAAAGGGTTACTCAGTTACACAATCAGACACACCCCATAAGATCATAACATCATAATTCGACCTCCATCTCCTACAGCCGATACCCTTTCAGTTTTCTAAGTCCCCATCATTAGATTGCACCCTAAGGAGGAACCAGACCAAGATGACAATCATGTCAAACCTTATTGCTGCGTCTCCATCTGGATTCTCTGCTAGCCTGTGCTGATGCAATCAAAGGTATGTTTTCATGTTTTCCCTCATGTATAAACAGAACTGATCCAACAAGTTATTCTACAATTCGTATCACGATATGTATAAATAAGACTCCACCTCCAAATTTAAGGGTTCAATTTCTCACTCTCTTACTCTTAACACACACTTATCCTAAAAAAAAATACTTATTCTCACGCAAGAGGGTGGTCACCTATGTCTAATTCTTGTTCAATGCTTGATGTATTAGGTTGAATTTGATTGTTTCTTTTTAGATGGATTGTGTATGGTGTGGAAGAAACTAGATTTTTAGTTGTAATTAATGAATGATATTATGAGGTCGGAAGACTATAGATGAGAACGCATGCTAGATGGTTATGATTGTGGGAGTCTTGTATGAAATATTTGTTTTTCTATGTGAATTTAGTAGGAATTTTTTTTTAACACCCTAACCGACGCTAGAAATGTCAGGGCATCACGTAAGGTAGATTTTTCAAAACACATGAGAATAATTAAAGTTGCAGTATGTTAATTATTCAAAGTTTATTGTTTTCAATTGGCACAAAACAACTTGTTTCAGAACATCACATAGTATTTATCTTTATTAAAGCAGCTAAGACAAAAGTATGTTCCTATGTGAAGCCAACTTGAATAATATCACGGATTACACCTGAAACATATGTGAAAAATATGGGTCAACTACAAAGAGTAGGTGAGTAACATATATTTTAGTGGCAAGAACATGTAGCTAAAGTTATTCTACAATTCGTATCACGATATGTATAAATAAGACTCCACCTCCAAATTTAAGGGTTCAATTTCTCACTCTCTTACTCTTAACACACACTTATCCTAAAAAAAAAATACGTATTCTCACGCAAGAGGGTGGTCACAAGGAGAACCCCCATATTCTCCTCCTTGTGGCGAGTCACCGGTGTTGTTGTTTCGTAGGACACTTCCTGGAAGATCATCTTAACGGCGAGTGAAAAATAGAGATTGAACCACCCTTCACGTGATGGCCGGCTGGAATAATCTAGTGTTAACCAGTGTTTCATCAGTAACACAATTGTAAAAATTGTCAGGTAGAACATACCACAGGAGAATGATCTTTACCATGAACTCTCCTGTCCATAAACAATTTTGAAATATTTTGGACTGAACAGTTCGCTTTGCCACTAGAAATTATCTGCATGTATGCAACATGATCATAAGAAAAAGTAAAACAATATATGATTAATGTGATTTTGATAAATATGATAACTGAAAGGTACTCAAAATTACCTTTAGTATGTTGTGATCTTGCCATGGTCCTTTGTCAGATTTCAAACAACCCTCTTGCTGTGCACAGTTACAGCTTCCACCCAGGAATTCTGGCAACTCACTGTGAAAAAAAATTATATACATATATATAGAGAGACAGATAGAGAGTTTTAACCTTGGATGATGCTGGAATTCGGATAAACTAAAGTGTCTTATTTAATTATATAATGTCTCACCTTGCATCAATTACTTCAAGTAGTGTGCTATTAGGCTGGAGGGTGTGGGGGTCGTCCCCAGCCCGTCTCCCCTCCGACGCCGCACCAGCCCCCATTCCCCCCCCCCCCCAATCGGCGTCTTCCTGCCCGTCCACCCTCCGACGATTGAGACGCCCCACTAGAAGACAAAACCATACTCAAACACACATATACATAGAGCTCATATATATATATTGGGCCCATCCCCCATTTCCTTACCTCCATCCTCTTTGTCCCATCCTCACACCCGATCTACGTGGCGCTTACACGACGGGTCATCCTCCAAGAATGGGCCATCACCATACCGTATAGCCTTATATTTATGTCCAAAAACGTGAGACATAAATTTGTTTGAGAATGTTACACATATATACACATAAGAGCTAACATCTCCAATGCGACATCTTTCAAACGTCATATCATATTACACATCATAGTTCCACCCATACCTTAAAAAGACACATTTTCCCTCCAATGTTACGTTCACTTTCGAACGCCATTTTATTTCCACAAGCTTGATTTTTACTTTTATGTGTATCACAAAACTAATTTAGTAATTTGTTTAAACATATTACTTTTTTATATTCTTGTTACTTGAAATAATATAATGTATATAAATGCTAAAAGTTAGATAAATTTTAAAAATAAATTCACATATGTTGTAGCAGGGCCGTCTCCGAGAATGATCAAAAAAATTTGGGCCTCGGGCGAGATAAAAAGTTGGGCCACTTCTTATAATATAAACTATATATAAGAAACCACAATATGACAGTAATTATAATAAATTAGACATAAAGAGTAATGCAATAAAATAATTGAACTTGTTTAAGCAAATCGTGCGGCTCTCATAACGTTTATGAATAAGTTGCAAAATTTACTAAGTTCATAAATATGGAGCAACATCTAATTCTAATAAAGAATTCCCCTAAATACCATGTGGCAATTTCTTACGCTAACTCAACTATAATAAATTCCATAAAATGCCATGTGGCAATATCTCTTTCACTCTCAAAAATAATATATATATATATATATATATATATATAGGAACAGGATCAGGAGAGAACGCCTCAAAGTGTGAGAACGGTGAGAACGATTCTCAGCCATAAGATCTTAGTGGTTTGTGGCTTAGATTGATGCAATGGCATTTTTGTAAATAATAGGGGTCTTGGAACTACAAGGAGGGGTAAAATAGGAAGATCCAAGCAAAGGTGCATATGCTAATCACATGCCATTTTCCCTCATCATATTTAAACGACAATAATTTTTTTATACGTGATTATTTTTTGAAAAAAAATACACCATAAAACTCAGCGTTTTTTTATCTTTCCAACGAGTATACTATTGATATACTTTTAGAAAAAAAAATTAACTGGGTTTTATGGCATTGTTCTGAACTGAGTGTTTTATGGCGTTTTAGACTAAGTAATTTCATGGCGTTTTTCCGAACTTACTATATAATAGCGCATCCCACATAATAACGCATGTCACATATTAGAGCATCTGTTAGAGCATCTAGTACTAGAGATCTATTAGAGCATCTAGTACTAGAGCATCTATTAGAGCATCTGATTAGAGCATCTAGTACTAGAGCATCTATTATCTGATTAGTGCATCAAACAATAGAGCATCTACTGCTGCTCTATTCTGCACTGCTTGCATACTGCATTTGTTTTCTAAGCCTACATTTATAACAATGTTTTTCTGAACTAGGTGTTTTATGGCGTTTTAACTAGGTATTTTCATGGCGTTTTTCTGAAGTGAGTGTTTTATGGCATTTTCAACTGAGTTTTTTCATGGAGTTTTTCTAAATTGGGTCGTTTTATGGTGTTTTTAACTGGGTATTCGTTTTTCTGAATTGGGTGTTTTTATGGCGTTTTATTTGAATACCCAGTTCATGTGAGTGGGTTTTTTTGACAATATTACCCCTAAGTGTAATTTAGCATTAATGCCACATGTCACCACCAAAATCGTTCTCACATTTCTCACACTTTTCACCGTTCTCTCTAAATCATGACCCTATTAAACATGAAGACAATATAAATTATTTTAAAGAAATGGTAACATAAATTAAAGAGATAGCAACATAAATAAGCATGATATGAATTTAAAATATACCTGAGTTTATTGATTGAGAATCTTGATTACAAATGATTTCTTTACAATAGGGAGGAGAACTATAATTTGAACATCTAAAGATTTTGAACATAGAGAAGTTGATAATACAAGTTTTGGGTTTGAAGGTTTTTTCATACATAAGAGAAGATGTAAGAAAATGTAACATCCTGAAAATATAAAACTTTATAATATAATTATAAAACGTTGAATAAACAAGAACAAACTAACTAGGGATAGATAACCCAGTTAGATACAAGTCTTGTAATATCAAATAAATGGATGGAAAACTCCTGAATCATAAAGAAAACAACAATTGAGGGACTAGAATGGTTAAACATGAAACTTGGGATATTAAAACAAAAGATATTACACCAAACACACACAAGAAGTGTGTGTCTGGTCGATCTCTACCAGGAGCGACATAGGGGTTTCCCCACAACCCTAATTCAATCAATTTCCATCAAATTGAAGCTCTTAATCAGTCTTAAATCAAGTTTCAAGCACGAATTAGTGATCACCTCACTGAAGGGATCACAAGGTATGTGAAATTCTAGTGATTTGATTCATCTCAAGTTCTAGGTTAATGAAGAAAAATCGAAATTTAAGCTTGATGGTGTCTTGCATGTATGTAATTAGAAGAAATATGGTGTCTAGGGATGAACCCTAGGTGAAATCTTGTTAAAAGATTGCATGATAAATATAGAGTTTATAACCACCATTGTAGGTGATTAATGAACTTGAAGAAAACTTGATAAGACCTATAGTTATGATCTTGTTCTAGCATAAATCTGAATTTAAGAATAAATTTCAGAAATATTGATGTTGAGACATGTGTAGAATTGACTAATTGAAGTTAGTTTAGATGATAATTACAAGTCATGAACTTGGTTTTGTTTATATAAAAATCTGACCCGCTAGGTGTTTGATGGAACGCCTAAGTGAGGGTTAAAAGTTGGGTAAAAAAACAGATTTGATCATGGTAGAGAATTATGCGTTAAAGCTTATGAAAGAGTTCTAAACTTATTATGAATTGAACTCTTTAGGCAAAGAATCTGGAACGTCAAGCGGACACGCTGGGGGAGATACGTGCTTGAAGGGTGTGCTCTAAAGGTACGTGACTTATCGTCTCGTTACATTTATATAAATAAACCTAGTCATAGATATGTGCAATATTGATATGGCGAAAATGATGGCGTTTGGTATGTCAATGAAGTGGTGTAACTCACTCGACAACCAAACGGGTCAAAATTATTAAATAGGTATGTTGTTAATGTCATTGTTTAAAATAACCATGTTGGAATGTCAATGAAGTGATGTAACTCACTCGACAAAACCCAACAGGTTAAAGAATGGTCGAATTTTGTAGTGATGAAGTGATTAAAACATCACTCATTAAAAAACTGAGTTATAAAAACGTAATCCATGGAATGGACGTGATACGCTAAGATTGACAAGCCCGGGAATGGGTAATTATGGTTAGAAACCAATGTCGATGAATTACGCAAGTATGTAACTTGACCCGTTACATTAAGTGATTTGTGGTTATATTATGTATAGTCGCATTTTAGAATAGAAATTGTGTTGATTTTGCGACTATGATCGCCACTTGAATTAATAGAGTTAAAATTAATAAGAAACCGTTTGGTAGTCATCACAGTGGAGGATTTCCACAAGATGAGCCAACGGGTCAAACAATAGTGTAAATTGTAGTATTGGTGTTCTAATTAGTTAGCATTGGCGATATAAATCACAAGATCGTTAAACCATGGAATAGGTAAAGAAGCGCAAGTGATGCTAAGCCCCGGATGATGGGTATAAGGCGCCATAGGCTTACTAGTGAAATGTAGTAAAATAGAAAAGTTAGAATGGGTTGAAAGATAGAATAGTGGCCTTTAGCCGTATTAATCGATGAGTCAAATTTTGGTATGATAGTCGTAAGGAACATGTCCTTAATAAATTTACAAATATACAGGAAAAGAATCGCCTAAAACAATGTGTGGAATAGGGTGAAATTAACAAAATAGTCAAATGGCAAAGTTGCAGAGTCCACCGTAAATTACGGTCTCCACCGTAATTTACGGTGGAAAACAAAAGCCTTACGGTGGTTTAATACTGTGTTACGGCAGACCCAGGGTTATCCAGGAGCTACCGTAACTTACGGTAGATACCGTAAGTTACGGTAGAGTCCAGAAAGTTTTGATTTAATTTTTATTAACCTAGTTAATCAAATCCGTTTCGAGCGTAGTTGCGATTAAGCAATATTTCTAAGAATTCTAACAATAAGATTTGTTACAATTCTTTAGTTTCAGGTTTGGCAAGTATGTGGACAATGATCAAGCATGTTTGAAGAACCGAACACAACTTTTGAAGCTTCCGCGTTATCTAACTCTCATAGACATTGTTTTGGAAATGTAAACTATTTGCTAAACAACTTATGGATGTTTGAATTAGTCGTTAGTTGACTAATGTTTTGCTACTTATGAACTTTATCTATGGAACTTATGTTATAAGTTGAACATCGTTTGTATAAAAATTGTATGAATTTTTATTAAATTCAAGTAGTAATTAAGACGGGTGTTACAGAAAAGGTGTGTCTTCCTTCTTTGATCTTCTTCCCTTTTATAGATGGAGTAAAAGGGTCTTCATTATTGCTTCTTTGAAAAGAGCTTCCGTATGAAATTGTATTTGTTGAAAATACTCTTAAAGTTGTTTGTCCACTTATAGAATTATTTGCACCATCTTTGAAGAATTGGAAAGTTGTTTGTCCACTTTGAGAATTATTTGCACCATCTTGGAAAGTTGGTTGTCTCTTTGTTGAATTATTTGCACAATCTACTATAATTGGAAAGTTGATTGTCTCTTTGCACAATCTTCACTATCTATTGTCGGCCAATAGCTTTGATAAATATTTTACATATTACTATTTTTTTACATCATATCAAATGGGTCTTGAGAATCTTGAAAGACTTCAGTCCCCGGTGATGAGTGTTTTGAAGGGGATGGAGACTGTCGAATTTCATTGACTATTTTTAAAATTTCTTCTGGAGAATTGCAATCTGAAAGTCTTTGAATATATTCTTGATCTTGATTGCTGGCCTTGATATCTCGAATCGGAGACCTTAAACTTCTTTCATATTGAGTAGTTAGTTCCTTATAATACTTGGTAACTGCTTGAGAATTTGCTTTTGTGATGATAAACTTATTCCACCATTTACATCTGTATTGTCTGAAGAGCAATGGAGGAGAAAGTTCTATAGGACTTTCTTCTTGAAAATTATAAGTACATAAACAGATCCATGGAATTCTGAATACACTCATAAACTGTAAAGTATTCAGAAATAGGTGTACCATCATATTGAAAATACTTGACGAATCTTGAAAATGCTTCTGAAATTTCTTTGGGAAAAGCTTCTGGAATAATTCTCATATATTTAAACCATTTAACGAACCATCTTGGATAAATATTTGAAAAATCTTCATCAAATTGGAAGAACCAAGAATGATCAAAATTTCTTAGAAGAAATACATATTCCCATGCATCTTGATAATCATAATAGTTATATTGAGGATAAGCACTGAAATTTGAAAGGGTTTTTGAATTATAGGGCTTAGAATTCCAATCTTCTAAAGATAGAACCTTTAAAATTTTTACTTGACTATAAGCGATCTTGGAAGGATCTCCACTATTAAAATTGTGCCGAATAATAACTGATTCTGAATCTACTAAAATTGCTTGATAATAATCTCTGGTCTTGTATTCGTCCTTCAAAAAATGGCATCCTCTTGGATAAATGAAGTCGATTAAGGATAAAAAAAATTTGCTAACCTTTTCGACTTCGAAAGGTTCTAGAATTTTGATAATTTTTTTATTTGGGTTGATAGTATAAGGAATAGTGGCTGGTGAAGAGCTTGAAGGAGAGGCTGGTTTAGAGAGTTTTGTGAAAGATGGAGATTGAATAATGGGTTTTGATTCTAGATTTTGAATAATGGATGAAAATGGAGGTCTAGGTCTGGGTCCTGGGGTTAGAGGGGCAAATCTATTTTGAATATTAGGTAATAAGGGAAATTGTTGCAAATGAGTTGGTCTTGATGGAGAACTTGATAATTGAGATTTTGAGAATTGTTGTTTTGAGAATACAATCTTTTTTGTAGAATCAGAGTTGCTCATATTCCTTGTAAAAATTCTCTTGATAAAAAATCTGGTAAAGAATTATTTTCTCCTTTTATAAATTCTATTTGAAATTCAAAGTTGCTTAATAATGGTTGACATCTTGCAAAAACTTGTTTTGAAATCAAATTTTTAATATCTTTTTCTAAAATATATTTTGCAGATAAATAATTAATTCTTAATAAAAATGGTTTCATATATAAATCATCTTCAAACTTTTTTATACATAAAACTATACTTAAATTTTCCTTTTTAATTGTAGAATAATTCTTTTGAGTATTATTCCATGCACCTGAATAATATCTAACTGTAACACCCAAAAAACGGGTTTGGAAATCAAACATCGCTAATAGTGATGAACGGGTAAAATACCATTAGTGGTAAAATTTACCCAGTGAATATAAGGATTTACATAAATAATTTTATGTAAAAAAAAAAGAATAAACGCTTTGAGAAAACAAAGCGTATAAGAAGCCCAATGTAACACCTGAAAATATAGATTTTATATAGATATTAAAATGTCGGTAATATTCAAGATAAAATAACTAGGAATAAATAACCTAGTTAGTTATAAGTCTTGGAATAATAAGAAAAATATGGTTAAAACACCCTTTATGCAAACTTGTGTGAAGTAGAGGGACTAAAGTTGATAAACTAGAAACTAATTTTAATTTAATAAAATGCCAACACCAAAACACACACTCTAAGTGTGTGTTCTGGTCGATACAATCACAGGAGCCAAGGGGCTCTCCTACTCAAACCCTAACAAGCACAAAATCAACAAATTGGAAGGGCAAATCGAGCCCAAATCGAAATCCAATCATAGATTAGTGATCACCGCAGTAAAGGGATCATAAGGTATGTAAAATTTCGTTGTTTTGTTTCCTCTTGAATTTTAGATGAACACATGAGAATCAAAATTTGAGCTTGCATGATCATTGTTTAGATGAAATTGGAATGAAATCATGTCTATGGGTAAACCCTAGTCATTTTCTTGTTGAATTAATGATTAAAATATGAAATTCATGATCATCCACCATGTGTGTGTAGTGGGTTTTGTAGAAACATGATGAACACTAGAATCATGATTATTAAACTAGTGTTATTTGAACTCCGTGAAGTTAATCTTGATATTGAACTATAAATTAGATGATTGACTTGTAAAAGATGTTAAAATCTTGGCTAAATAAGTAGTCATGAACTTGATTGTTGATTTAGTGAAATTATGCCCTTTAGGTGTTTGTTAAAATGCCTAAATGAACATTCGTAAGTTGAAATTATAAAGAAACGCGTATTTGGATAATATGACAAATTACGTGTGACATGTAAAGATATGAGTTCTAAACAAGAGGTTGATTGAACTCTATAGGCAAAGCGAGTGAATCTTCAAGTAGCCAAGTTGGGAAGGATGCGCGCTTGAAGGATAAGCTATAAGGTACGTGGCTTGTCACCCCGTTACATTTATGTAGACAAGCTTAGTTTAAATATGTGTAATGTTGATATAACGAAAATGGTTGTGTTTGGTATGTCATTGAAGTGATGGAATTCACTCGACAACCAAATGGGTCAAATTAATAGTTAAAATAAAAGTGATTAAAATGAAGACACCATTTGGTAAAAGTTATAATGGGTCGAACAATTTAAAAATATTGTTTTTAAGTAGTAAGAACCATGGCGCGAACCGGAATAGGTTCAAGGGGCATGATGGTATTAATCTACCATCATACGTTGACAAATGGTCATGTCGACTAAACGGGTCAAATAGTGTGCAAATACCATTTGACAATAATAACTGATGACTACTTGTTGAGTTTTTGTGATAACAGGAAATAACATGTGATTGCATTGCTTTAACTAGAAAATTTAAAGCAAAAGGTATATATATGGGTCGATGCTATGACCCAAGCCAGGTACGCACATTTAGAGTTTTAGTAGAAGTGATATTTTGGTCAAATCATAGCGAAAGTCCTTTGTCGTAAAATGAGGGACTAAAATTGACCAAAAAGCCCTTAATAGGTAAACCGGGTAAACGACCCTTAGAGGTTGTTTAGGAACTTGTGTTGTGATTATGTAGCCCTTAGACACGTATATGAGTCTTAGGCAAAAATCTTTTGTGAGTTAAATGCCCTAAAGGGGGTCATTAGCGTAAAGTAACTAAACGAAGGGTAAATTGGGATGTCATGTTTTCTTAAGTTAAATCCACTGCAAAAATAGTTGTGGTGGAAAATAAGTAGGCACTTAAATTTGGAAATGCGAGGCGTGAAAAGAGAAGAGCGGATTTGATGCTTAAATGCATAAAAATCCCCAATCGGGTCAAAATGAATTACGCGCGTAACTTGGGTGTTTGATGCGTATTTCACTAAAGTTAGGAATCCAAGATAGAGATTTAAAGTTAAAGATCTTAGTTTATGATTTACGACTAACTAGGAACAAGTTTAGAGGTCCTAAATACAAACGGGTCAAAATATTGATTTTGAACAATAAGCCGAATGCTTAAAGATTTAGAATTTCATTAGTTTTAAATTTTGAATTTTACTCCACAAGATGGAGAATTAAATTACGAGCGCGTAGGAAAAAGAATCGCGTAAAACGGATGTGTAGATTGAAAGTTATGCACGTTTTCGTGAAAAGAATCGGAGCTGGAAAATGCAGCATCTGCTGCAAATCATTCTTTTCAGAGAGCTACCATAAGTTACGGTAGCTACCGTAACTTACGGTAGAGGCTGAAGTGTTACGCTGAAATTGTACTGCCTTACGGCAGCCCCTGGAAGCTCAGTGGCTAGCGTAACTTACGGTGGCTACCGTAAGTTACGGTAGCGCCCTATTATTGTTGTTAAAGTTTTGTTTCACGAATCCATTTGAACAAGTTTTAAACCGCGTATGACTAAAACCATTTCATGTTTATGGAATGTAGGTTACCTAGCAGTACCGGATGACGACTGAGCCCGACGAAGAACCGAACACACGAGATCAAAGCTTCCGCGAATAGATTCGTCGTCACGTTTAAACGGCGAATTAATTTACAAAATATTGAAATGTTTTATTCAGTAAATTTTTTTAACAAACTCGTATTATTAAGTGTATTTTAACCTTAATACACTATTATAATTGAACTTTTTGGATAATTGATTAAAATGGACTTAGGGTGTTACACTAACTAAACTTTCTTTGTTATTTAATTCCTGTTTTAGTATTCCTCCAAATCCTAAGTCACTTGCATCAGTTTCTACAATCAATTTTGCATTAGGATTGGGAATATGTAAACAGGGTAAACATTTTATTTTATCTTTGATATATTTTACTATATCTGTGTGTTCTTAAGTCCATGGTTTTGGATTCTTTTTTAACCTGTCATACAAAGGTTTACATATGATACCTAAGTCTTTGAAAAAGTCATGAATATAATTTAAACATCCTAAAATCTTTGCAATTGCTTTTTATCTTTGATTTCATATGGAAATTTATTTGAAAATTTTAAACTTCTGTTAATAGGTTTTATTGTTCCTTGAATAATATTATGTCCTAAAAATCTTATTTCTGTTTGGAAAAGACTCATTTTAGAAGGTGATACTACTAATCCATTTTTATGAATAATATTGTAGAAAGCATTTAAATGTTTAAAATGTTGATCTAAGAAATTTGAAAATATTAATACATCATCAATGTAAACGATTGCATAATTTCCTAATGGTAAAATGATATCATTCATTATATTTTGAAATTCTGAAGGAGCATTTTTTAATCCAAAAGGCATTACATTCCATTCATAGTGTCCAAATGGTACATTGAATCCAGTTTTATATCTATCTTCTTCAGCAATTTGAATTTGCCAAAATCCTGACTTTATATCAAATTTAGAAAATATTTTTGAATCATAAATCTTTTTTAATAAATCCCTTTTATTTGGTATATGATATCTAATCCATTCTAAAACTTTATTTAATGGTTTATAATTTATAACTAACCTAGGAGCTCATCTTTCTATTTCTGCATTATTTTGAACATAGAAGGCAGAGCAAGACCAAGGGGATTTGGATGGTCTTATTAAACTTTTATCTAATAATTCTTGTATTTCTTTTTTACAATAGCCTTCTAACTTTTGAGACATATGTATAGCTTTAGATTTTGTTGGAATATTTTTCTCATTAAAATCTTTAATATAATGTAATCTTACAATGTGTTGTTTTCTTTCCCGAAAAACATTTGGAATATTTGCACAAATATTATCTTTTAATTTATTTTCAGTTTCTTATATTCTTTTTATAATTATTTTATCTTGCAATTGATTTTTTATTCTAACATGATAAATTTCTTCAATTAAAAATTCCTTTTGTTTTTCTTTTAAGCTTAAAATATTTATTTGTTTTGACGTAATTGGATGAGCAAATTCAAAGCAGATCTTTTTATTTAATACCTTAGTACCTATTCCTTTTTCTTCAACTGTGAAAGAATATAACTAAGTTATGAAAGGGAATCCTAATATAATTTGAGATGTTAAATCCTTTACTAGAACTAATTGAGTTTTATAACAATAGTTTTCTTTGCAAATATGAATATTTGATAATTTATATTTAATATTTAATGGGTTTCTATTGGCTCCAGATAATCTATATGTAGTCTTTTCATAGTATTTTGTGGGTATTAAACCTTCTTGAATACAGTTCATATCAGCACCACTATCAATCATGGCAATTAATGTTAATCGAAATTCATTATTGATTATTATATTTAATTTAGTATACCATTTTTGAGAAGTTAATCCTTTTAAATTATTTATTTTCCCTAATTTTTCAGTATCGTTATTGTTTTCTTCATTTTTTTTCCCTTTTCTAATTCTTTAATTTGTGATTTTATTTCTCAAATTTCTTCTTTAATACTTTTTTAATTCTATTTGTAATTCAGTTATTGTAACAGGATTTTCTTTTATTTATCTTGTTTGAAACCTTTGACATATTTCATTGAAATTATAGACCTTTTCTTCCTTTTCTATTGGCAGTTTATACTTTTCTTTTAATTGTTTTAAATATACTTGTTTTACTTCTTTATCATCGATTTTTTCTAATAATTCGAATAGGTCTTTATTATTTTCTGTTAGAGAATTTATTGTTCCATCGATTTCACAAATACAAGGACCAATGCACTCACACATATTATCATCTGAACTGCTTTCTGAATTAGATTCTTCAATATTGTTTAAATCGTTATCACTATAGTCTGAAATACTAATTTCACTTGAGTTGTCATAAATAAGTATTTTATTTATTAGTTCTTTTAATTCTTCGGAAATGTTTAACTCATTTATCTTTTTCTTAGTATAACAATCTCTTGAATAAGGTCATTGTCTTCCACATTTATAACAAATGACAATATCTTGTTTCCCTTGTTTTTTCTTTTGAAAATCAATCTTGTCTTTGTAATATTTTTGTTTATTTTTAATATATGGTTTTCTTTTATAGTTTTTCTTGATAAATTGTTTAGGAATTTTCTTTTTCGTTTTAGAAGGGGTTTTAAATGGTTCAAATCCATATTGTTGACAAAAACTTCCTAATTCCTTAAGGCCTTGGATACCATCCTTTTTTATTTTTTTCTTTTAATTTTAAATCATTACATATTTTTAACCCTTCTTGATTTATGTAATTTATTATTTGACCATAGGATAAATCTCTATAAGGAATATTATTATTAAAATCTTTTTAATTTTCTCTCTAATTCTTTCTGCAAATAATTTTGGTAACCCAGCTATAAATCTTTCTTTCCAATAGGCTTCTTTGCAATCATCTCTAGTCATAACTTCTGAAAGAAATACATCTTTATACCATCTAAAATCTTGTAGTTTTCTACATGTCAGATTTAATAATATTAAAGAATTTCTTTCTTGATAATCTGTTGGATTTCCAATAAAATGTTTAATTATAGCAAGTATTAAAGTATTAATTAAATTAGGTATTTCAGTTGGAACTTGAACATTATTTTCTGTTTTAATAATTAATTTTTTAGCATTTTGAATTATTTGTTTTTCTTCTTTTGTAAGATACTTGTCCCACCAACTTTTAAGAATTCCAGTAAAACCAGAAACTATCATGTAGGATCGTTGTGCGACCTGAATGGGTCGTTCAGAAGAGTTTTGGATCCGAATCAAAGGCAGAATCAATGAAACGGACACTCGATTCAATTTAAATGTCTCAATTCTTTATCTAACACTGATTTACAACATGGAGACAATTCGGCAGCACTTCAGTACCGAATCAGACAAAGTAATTCCGTGTGAAATGACACACTAGGCTCATCTATTTATAGGCCTGCTGATTCCGTTTGAAATGATCAAGACACTTTCAAGCGAAATTAACATTGTTAATTTCGTTTGAACTTGCCCTTGGCTGTTTCAAGCGAAATCACTAACCAACACCTAAATCTCATTTTCTAGCAACCGAGCACTGGTTTATCCTATCCTATTACATGACTCGATACAAGACGAAGTCAACAGGCATAGTGCACTAACAGACTCCCCCTTGGATGTTGACGAAGTCTTCAGTGTCTAATCTTTAACATGACACATCTTCAGTCTTGATCAGTCGTTTTGCTCTTTCCAAATTGTCTAAAATTGTAAGCATCCATCAATCATTCTCCATTGAACAGCTTCTATCTTTGAATATCATACCAGGATCTGTTTCTGGTTCTAACATTAATAGCTTCTTCAGGCCCCCCCCCCCCCCTTTCATCAAGCTTCCGTGCTTTAGGGATCGACACCTTGCTTTCTGGTTACAAGCTCCCCCTTGCTTTGAGATTGTCTTCAGACTCCCCCTTAGACTCTGCTATCGGGATCTTAGTCTGGTACAATATCTGCAATCACTCAAACATTTATAAGTACAAGCATTTTGAACTTCAATTATCAACAATTTAAAACACTCCTTCTATCAACAATCCTTAATCAAAAAGATTGGAAATTGACTTTTTTTACAGATTTTAACAATATGAGAATCCAAATCCCTCACAGTTAATCATCCAAGTCCAATTGAATGACCTTGGAGATATCACAAACTGTTTTTGATTTTTTAAAGATAAAAACTTCAAGTTTCAAATTAATGAACTTGTTTTATTTTTAGAAACACAATCAGCATACTTAGATTTTGACACTCAGCATTTCAGACATCAGTTGTCGAAAATAAGCCAGAATCAAAAATC
Organism: Helianthus tuberosus; assembly: GCA_030545235.1. Classification (NCBI taxonomy): domain Eukaryota; kingdom Viridiplantae; phylum Streptophyta; class Magnoliopsida; order Asterales; family Asteraceae; genus Helianthus; species Helianthus tuberosus. Next base: position 89,765 of record JARYGA010049764.1, read on the forward strand.
TTTATGTATTTTTCTGAAACATAAAAAATATTTACAAACATATTTACAGAAAATATTTTTATTTGAGTTTGCGTTAGAGGATCATATCAGATTTTGACAAGTCACAAGTACCGTTGAGCTTAGTTACACATTAAGAATTAAACAATTCACTTAGATTGTTGATATACTGATCCACTTAAATTTTCACACAAATTTCAACTGATTTAGGATACGAATTAGGTGTATTAAGAACTTAAACTCATTCATTTGTCCCACCTCTTGAATATACTCCCGTATCCAGATCCCAATATTCAGTCTTACAGGTGAGTACACCTAGATGATATCTGTAAAGGGTTAAATGCGAGGGCCGTGAGAGCTCAGGTCAGAACTTTCGTTCAGCAGAGAGATGACGGCTTCGACTTTTGGTGTGTTCCCTTTAGATAATCTTTTCTTCAACAGCACATGATTAGCATTTTTCAATGTTTCATCATTTTTTATGCTGAGGGTGGTGCTATATTTCAAGCAAGCAGAAAGTATTATATGGGGACTAGGCCATTGCTTCCGCAAAATCAGAAATCCCGGAATAATACCCCAGATATCACTAAGCATAAAGACCTAGTATCTCAGAAAGAGGGGTCCTTCAAACAAGATTTCAGGGGTTACCTATATATCCAAGTAGTGTTCCCCACGAAATAAGCAAGTTTGAAATTTATGTTTATATCCCGAAAAAGTTACTAAATGTATAAAAACCTATCGGCATATCATCAGTGAGACTGTTTAACGCTATTTAATCATTACATTTCTTTAGCATACTGTAACTGTCTACTGATGTACTATCATTTCCTCTTTTTTACACAAAAACTCAATTTTTGAATTTTATCATGTTTTTGGCTTTTTCAAATTTTCTAATGTTTTTGGATTTTCTAACAATAATACTCCCCTTAAAATGCAAAATCATTTAAAGAAAATTTGACAAACCAATACTGATAGCTTTGTCTCGCCATCCATTTTCTGCATCTCATGTACTGATTTACAGAAAATCTAACATACCCCCATGATTTACAACCCATTGATTTTCGACAGTTTGAAAACCGTTTTTCAATCTTGTGAAAGTAATCATGTTTGTTCAGCCGTGAGGGTTTCGGCATATTCGATCAACATATTTTTGTAATTTTTTAATATTTAAAAAAATTGATAAAATAAAAACATATTTTTGTTTTTTAATTTTTTTTTCAATTTTTAGGGTTTTTGAAATACTGTTTATTTATGTACATAAAACAAACAAACTCCCTGTTTCAACCAAACCAGGGTTCAACAGCCTCCTCTTCATGTTGTGCCAGGCTGCTCCGAATTCCATTTTCACAATCTTCAGTTTTCTTAAGCACCTGCACATTCAACTATTCAATCACTTGAACAATTTAGCCCAGGTCTGTTTTACCTTAGGCATTTCAACACAATATGCATCACTTAATTTCGGAAAATCTTTGTCATTTTGAACAAAGACTTTTTCAACTTTAATTTCTTCTTTTTCATCATTTACCGAAGTCATTTGTTTCTTAACACTCCATGTTTGACCTTTTGGAGTACCTCTTTTGTAAAACTTTGATTCTTTTTGAACATTTTGATTTTGAACAACAGTTGGTTTCCAAAACTGTTTGGGTTTTGTCATATCAACGGATGTTTGCCAACTTTGCTTTGTTCTGAATCTGGGTGTGTGAGAATTCCAGGTCTGTCTTGAATCGAACCTATTTGGGTTTGATTTCCAAGTTTGATTCGAAGCAAACTTGTTTGTGTTATACCTCCAAGTTTGTTTTGAGTCAAATCTGGTTGACCTTTGTTTCCCATCCTCAGATTTCTATTTTTCCACATTATCAGACTTCTTTTTGTCAACATCAACAGGTTTCAGATTTGGAGACTTTCGTGCAAGATGTCCAATTTGATCACATTTAAAACATGTTCTTTTTTAAACATCTTTGACCTGTGGTTGTTGCTTTTTCTTTTGAGCATAGAACTCTTCATTAGACTGACGCCTAAATTGAAGTTCTTTCTCTTCTTCAGAACTTGTTCCGTGAACAAAATTCATCTTTGTCTGATAATTTGGTGTTTCATTTTTATTTCGACTTTGTTTCTTCTTATAACCCAACCCAGCCTTCATGTTTTTCTTCTTATAACCAGGTTTGTTATAAAAAGTTTTCTGACCTTTTCCAGCAAACGTTGTAATCTCAGACTTTTCAATCTCAACCATTTTGAAAACTTTATCAATCTTTTCTGAAATCACATTCTAAATCGGGAATACAACATCTAAAAATAATTTGTCCGATCCAATCATGGTATAAACCAATCCTTTTGAATCATCATTCAAATTCTTCTCAGATTTTGAGTTTTTCAGATATCCATCATGAAAATTACCTTCATTTTCATCCTGTGATTCAGATTTACCTGTTTCAACTGACTCTTCTTTCAACACACTTTCAACGACCTTACCTACCACCTCTGAATCACTAGAATCATCAGATTTGGAATAGGTTACGTCAATGTTATCTGGAAATTGATCTACCATGTTGAAAGCTTTTTCGACCTTTTCATCATCATAAAATACAAAGTTTTCCGGTGGTGGAACTTGATGAAACTCTGAGCCAATGCCTTTCTTGTTTTGCTCAGACTCACCATCTCCCGGTTTTATATTGAAAATAGGTTCAAGCACATATGATGACACGTGATAACTTTTTAACTTGTTGTTATCCTGTTCTAAATCAGCAATCTGACGCTTTAGCTTAGCAACATCTTCAATATAAGAGTTAACAACATGTTGCTTTATTTCATACTGTCGCTTTAGTTCAGTTGTTGTTTCAGAACAATAATTCAATCTTGATTGAACAAGTTTCATTTCACTTTTCACCTTTTCATATGACTCTTTTGTAATGTGATAAGCCAATTTTATTGAATCATATTCCTTTTTTCATTTCTTGACAATCATTTTCTTTTTGAGAACATTCTTCTTTCATTTTCAAAACATTTTCTTTCAAAATTTCATTTTCTTTTTCTAACCTTTTACATTTTTCTGAAAGTTTTTCATCATTATCTTTCAAAACTTTTTCGTTTTCTAACATTTCCTTGTATTTAATTTTGAAAACTTCTTCTATTTTGGTAAATTCAATATCTTTTGTTCTGAACCTTTCGTCTTTCTCAGTATAAGCACTGCACGTTTCCATGCATTTCTTGCACTGTTCAACAATTTTGATTTGAGTTTCAGAATCAGAATTTACCTCAATGATTGGCACTTTGGTGTATGCTGCAGTTTCTGTCTGATCATCATCATTCTTTTGTTTTACTTCAACACCATCTTCAGTATCACCAGCATCAGCATCACTCTTCACTTCACCCGAACTTTCTAGCTTCTCCTCAGCTTCTTCAACTTTGCTGTTCTTCTGTAACAGCTTCTTTTTCAACAACTCTTTCTTCTACCTTATCTTCCTCTTCTATCTTCACATCCTCCACTTTCACAGCTTCGTCTTTAGCTTCTTCAGCAACTTTCTTCAAATTATTCACCATCTCATCAACATTCTTTTTCATTCTCTCTTCATCCCTCTTCTTCAGACTCGATATCATGACATCTCTTATTTGTTTTTCAAGTCTTTTGTTATATGTTTTATATTTTCCAACATTTGTATAATATTCGACCGATCGAGGAATTATGAGAAGAACATCATCAAAAATTATGTCCTTCTTGGGAACAACTGGTTCACCTTGTCTGTTGACATAGCACTCTCTCTTTTTATCCCATCTTTTATTGCTCACAGCACTTTCATATTCTTCTTGCATATCGTCAATTCTGTTCCAAGCAATGTTTCTTTCTCTGTACGTTTTCTCACTCAGAATCTCTTCTCTGGTTTTCTCTTTGGCCTCAGCAACAAAAACATAATGGCTTCTCTTTGATGTACTTCTTCCATGAGCTGTAACTCGATTATCAACACGATCTTCTTCTGAAAGAATTTGACTCAAATCATATCCTTCGTCATCATGGAATACAGCACAAGCACTTGACTTTTCTCTGGGTTTTTCTTCAATCATTTTCGGCTCTTCTTTGCTTCAGTAATAGATTTCCTTTCGATAATAATCATCATTGAAAGGATGTTCATTTCCACCAACTGCAGAATTGTTGCATTCTCTCTTAAAATGACCTTTTTGCATACATTTGAAGCAGGTCACTTTAGACTTGTCAAATCCAAGTTTTGTTGATGGACCACCGAGTGATTCTTTCCCAGTAATCTCCATATATCTTTGAGCTCTGCGGATGCAACTTGCCAAACACCAGCGAATATCAATGAGTTCCATTTCTTCCGGATCAATCTTGTCGTAGTCTTCTTTAGTTAACTCTGAGTTTCCAATTTTGCCAGCTACAAGACCTTCATACGATTCCAGAATAGATGCAAGAAAGCTCATTTGTTGTTTAGCAGAATTGATGCTCATAGCCGGAGAATTTTTCAACTTGAGAGCAATGTTGCACAGTATTTCTTCTGATTCTTCAAAAATAGCTTTTGACGATGAATGATAACCCGGATTGTAGCTTGATGAGCTTTTCTGTGGCTCTTTTGTCCTCTCACCACTGAATGCTGTCTTTGGTGATTCTCCAACTTTCACCGAAGGTAAGTTACCTTTGTAATAGAGACTAACATTCTGTTGATGTGAAGAACTGCTCATCTTGTTTTGTTTCTGCAATTCAAGTTCATGAGTTTCAATCTTTTCAATTAATACATCGAGAGAAATTGTTTCATACAAAGCATCATTTTTCAATATAAACACAAACGTTTGCCACTGATCAGCTCGTGGTAACACTTCTATGATTTTGTCAATTATTTCTTCTCGAGTTTTCTCAATCTTAAATCTTTCAAGTTCGATTTTTAAATGACAAAAACGTTCAATCATTTGTCGAACCGATTCACCATTAAGACTGTCAAACAAATCGAATTCTTTCTTTAACAAAGCAATTTTATTCTTTTTGATTTGTTTACCCCCCCCCCCCCCAGCTTTAACCCTTAAAGCCTCCCAAACTAATTTTGATGACCCGTCATGTTGTAGTAAAGCAAACATGTCATTTCTAATTGATGACTGGATCAAGGCAATCATCCTTTGTTCGGCTGCAAAATCAGATTTGTCTTCTTTGGATAAGTTCTTGAGTGGGAGTTCTTCTCCTTTATCATTTTTTGGTCTTTCGTATCCAAACTCCAAACAAAACCAGCTTTCATGTGCGTATGCTTTTGCCCAGTTAATGAAACGTTCTTTCCACCAAGTATAGTCTTCAATACTTTCAAGCATTGGTGGTTTTGAATGTGTTCCGTAGAAATTATCATGTTTAATATTTTCATTGACTGCTTTTGTTATGGTTTTTGGTGTAACAGTTTAAGTTTCAGAAGATTCTGATGTTAATGCGTTGTAGAACGTGTTGTAGAATTCTTCAGCCACGATGAGAATTTCTTGAATTTCCTGGAGACAAAAACAATCAAACAAACACAATCAGTTTAAACAATACCAAATAACTTGACACAAACTAACACTCGGTTGACTTGAAATGATCTTGATGCAAAATATCCACTTTCAAACGGAATAGTGATTTCAAACGGAATCACTTCTTCAAGCGAAATCAGAACTTTCACACGAGATCCCACTTTCAAACGGAATCCCTTGTTCAAGATAAATTAACCTTTCACACGGAATAACCTTTTGGAACGAAATTATCTAATTTCGTGTGAACCTTCTCAAGCGGAATTACACTTTGGAATGAAATAACTAATTCCGTGTGAACCTTTCAAACGGGATTACCAATCTGGTGCGAAATACCCTCTTCGCGCGGAATTAGCACTGATTTCAAACGAAATTAGCAAGCTATTTCAAATGGAATTATGCTGATGTCAACTTGTTCGAACTGATTTTCCAGCGGAATTACCAATTTTATCAAGTTTCAAATTGATTTTAAGTCCAATTCTTTCAAGGCTTTGTTAAAACACTGTTTTGCATGTAATATCTGAAATTCAATCCATTTTAACCGTGAAATTTTGTGAATTTTGAAAAAGAAGGTGTAGAAGTCAGAAAACTGATGAAATCAAGCTGAACTCTTCCTCCTGAGCTCTGATACCACTTGTAGGATCGTTGTGCAACCTGAATGAGTCTTTCAGAAGAGTTTTCGATCCGAATCAAAGGTGGAATCAATGAAACGGACGCTCGATTCAATTTAAATGTCTCTATTATTTATCTAACACTGATTTACAACCTGGAGACAATTCGGCAGCACTTCGGTACCGTATCAGACAAAGTAATTCTGTGTGAAATGACACACTAGGCTCATCTATTTATAGGCCTGCTGATTCCGTTTGAAATGATCAAGACACTTTCAAGCGAAATTAACATTGTTAATTTCGTTTGAACTTGCCCTTGGCTGTTTCAAGCGAAATCACTAACCAACACCTAAATCTCATTTTCTAGCAACCGAGCACTGGTTTATCCTATCCTATTACATGACTCGATACAAGACGAAGTCAACAGACATAGTGCACTAACATATCATAGTAAGAATTTGAGCTTCATTATTTCCATTTGCTTTATATGCATTGGCTGCCATTGTCATTTCTTGTAATAGATTAAGAAGTTGATGTTCTGTTTGACCTTCTATACTCCATTCGTATAGAGATGATCCATCATATTTTGCTTGAACTAAAGTATGTCGTTCTTCAAATTGTAAATCTGGTGGGGTAGGTATAGGGTAATACTCTCTTGTTTTAGGCCTAGTAGTATAGGTATTATTTTTTGAAAAATGATAATTTTCTCCTTTAATTTTGTTTATAGAATCTTCTAATTGAAAATCATTAAATTGTTCTTCAATACTTTGAATTTCTTGTGCTGAAATAACGTTTATATTTAGTTTTGAAATTTTTGAAGAAATATCTTTTAACATATCCTATTGTTTGTTTAGATTTATTGGGATACCTATACTATATGGTTTATATATTGGATTTTCAATAGTTTCAGTAATTAATTTAGTATTTGAAGTACTAGGTTGATCTAGATTTTTATTATTAGTTTCAATCCTTTCTAATTGTTCTCCTATGGTATTTAATTTTTCATTAGTATAATTATTTTGAAAAATAATTGTTTTTACATTTTTATTTAAATCTTCAGTAGTGTTTGCCAAGGGTTTTGCAATCTAATCTTTGTTTTCAGTTTTTATTTTTATATTCGTATGTGGAGGGTGTATACTAGTAATATCTTCATTTTTATCTATAATTGTATGGGTTTTGGTTATAGTATTACTAACAGATATATTTTCAAAAAATGGATACTTAATTTTATTTTCTATACAGTAAAGAGGAAACCAGGAGAAAAATGGAATATTTTCATCATTTTCACACATATATAGGTGTCAGTCAATCTCATGTAAAAATCTTTCAACTTTATTGAATGTAGAAAAATACCATATCAAATTTTTATTATTATATTCATTGAACATTTCATCTTTTAAATATTTTAACATTTCTTTATCCATAATTAACAAGTTGTGCTTGAAATTTTCCCATAAGCTTTACTCTATAATTATTTTCTTCTCTTAATCTTTTTTCTAAAAATAATATATAGCTAGAGGGATGATACGGGTTAGATGTATAGTTAGAGGGATGATACGGGTCGGATGGAGGCATGATGCATGAGTTATTATTATATTCTTCTATTCTTTCCCTTAAATATTTTATTCTTCTATTGCAATTTTTCAAAAACCAAATATTGTAATGTCTTCGAGCTTGAATTTTTGAATCACTCATTGTATATCTTCATAATTTTCCATATCAGACTTAGTTGGGACATAGGTATTATTATCACTATCATTTTCTTTATATAGTGGTCTTGGGATAGTATTTGAAAAATCAACACCCTTCAATTTCATTGATAAACTTCTTCTAAATAGACTTTCATCTAAAGTATTTCTAGAAATACTTGCTCCTATAGAATGCCTTGGTAATATATTACTAAAAGAAATATCTATTGAACCATCAGAATGTTCTACTATGCTAGATGTTTGATTTTCTACCTCTATAGGTTTTGGCGGGTTTATATCTTGTAAATTCCATGTTAATGATTGAGTTATTTCATTCCATCATAATTTCTTAGGTGTTCTTATCTTTGTATGCATAGTATTAGCTTCAAAAATAATAGTTTCATCTTTTGGGGATACTAATTTTGTTTTAGGTTCTATAGTGGTAGTCATAGTTTTATAATATATTATGTATATAACTACTGCAGCATTGGTTTTTTCTTTGAATTCTAAGTTTTTGGTTTTTATTGTTAATGTTAAAGTGTCTAAAATATTTGGATCAAATAGGCCAATTGAAAAGTTAGGATAGCAATTAAAGTAAATAGGACCATTTGAAATATTAGATTCAGCCATAGCTAGCAAAGAATTATTAAAATTTGTATGTCTTGCATCCCTTAGAATTGGTAATACAGGAGCATCAATTCCTAATCTAAACATAGGTTTAATGGCGACTTGAACTAATCCTATGTGTAGAAATTTATATAATTTTCTATGTCTTTTAATAGCTTCTACTGATAATAATTGCATGTTTTGATACTCTTTGTTAATAGGTATGGTTTGTTCATGAGTTTTTATAGAATAATGTTGGAAAAAATCAAAAGTAGCATTTTTGTAAATAGTTTTAACATCTTGTTTTGGTATATTCCAGTTTAAAAGATTGTTTTCAATCTGAGAAATATTAATTTCAACAGAATTCATATGCAAAGAGTTCATGTTTAAGTCTTCTTCATCATTATCATTAGTATTTGAGCTATAATCTCGTTTAGAAAATAATTTTGATAACTGATTCATTATAGTTATTAGTCTTTAAAATTTTAAAGTAGAGCTTATACTGAGGGAACACCCCCATATCGTCGTGGTCCGGCTGCCCATTTTCAATAATCTTCAGGGCATAAAGCTAATCCAACCGACAATCGACAGGGCTTACCAACACAGTTCTACCCCCCTTTAAAAATTCAGGGCTAATAATCATAATAAATTATATATACATAATATCATAGATTCATCATTATATCACTTCGACATTATTAATAGTTAATATTAGTTACTACATATCTCTACTTTAATAAAAAATCAAATTTATCAAAATTTATACAATATATATTGTAAAAGAAATATATAAACAGTATATATATTTTTAAAATATATATACGTGCTTAGATCATGAACAAATTCCATTCCATCTAATCTACTCTGATAACATTTTCCAAAATAAGAAAATATTAATTTTGAAATAAAATTCTTTAACGCATTATTTAAAATAAATAATGTTATATATATTTTTAATTTTGTACGTATGGTTCATATTAGAGTTATATGTATTCATATCAAAATTTATATTTATTATGTGTGATACAAGAAATAATATGAAATATAAAAAATAATTGAAAATTTATAATAATTTTGTTCCTCGAACACAACCAACCTCAACAATAACATATTTATTTAAAAAAAAATCATTCAAGTTTATATAGATGGAAAGCACAATTTTTTTCCGAAAAACTCGATCAAATTCAAGATTATCTAAAGACCTTTCATTTTTTATTGTCAAACCCATACTCTTTAGAATAACATATATATTAAAATAATCTTATATTCATGATTATATCACTTCGATATTATTAAATAATTAATATTAATATTAGTTATCTACTTCTCTCTACTTTAATAAAAAGCAAATTTATCCAAAGAATATGGGATAACAAAAATATTTATACAATATATATTGTATGTATATATATATATATGTGTGTGTGTGTCCTTAGATAGTGAACAAATTCCATTTCATCTACTTTGATAACACTTTCCAAAAATAGCTAATATTAATTTTGAAAAAAAATTCTTAAACTCATTATTTATAATGATTAATCTTATATTTTCTTTAATTTTGTATGTATAATTCATATTAGAGTTATATGTATTCATACCAAAATTTATATTTATTATGTCCGATACAAGAAGGAATATAAAATATAATTCAAAATTTATAACGATTATCTTTCTCGAACACAACCAATCTCAACAATATTCATTCAAGTTTATAGATGGGAAACACAATTTTTTCGAAGAACTCGATCAACTCCACAATCATCTAAAGGCCTTTATTTTCTATCATCAAATCCATGTAATAGATGGGTCTATAACCTAGTATTAGTATAAAACTCTAGTATTATGGGTAACTTAATTTAATGTGTAAAAGATAGAATATGAAAAACTGCATAACAAACAAAAATTTATGAAACCAATAAATAAAAACAAAAAAGTCGGGCCAACCTGCCAGCTACAAAAAATAAAAAAAACACGGTAGAAATAATGGCAAAACCAAGAATCGAACACAAAACCTTTGAAAGGAACCTCAAATTCCAACCAACTGGAATACACGCTGTTACATTATATTGTATAGCCCCCCTATCATTTATATATTGTATACAAACAAAATTTTAGATTTTGGGCTTCAACAATCGCCCGGGATACCCAGCCCAATAACCGGGCCTGTGTTGTAGGTTAATATTGACGGTTATAATAGTCGAGTCACTGGATCCATGTCGACGATGTGGATCGATATCAACGGGTCATTAGGAAGTTTATTATATAGTCACATGTTTTACTAATTCAATGGGTGTTAGTTTTTGTTGATTTAGTCAAAGTTGTTGGTTACTGGTTTAAGTTGGGAGGGTTTTTTTATGTTCACGTTGGATGTGTCTATAGAATAAAAAACTTGAGCATGAATGAAAGTAGGGCATTAAACAGAGACAAACATCAAATACAAGGGAAGAATCAAATGAAAAGAAAATTACTGAAAGAACAAAAAGAAGAAATGACATATTGGTAAAATACTAATTCATTTATAATTCATCTTATTAATTTTTCTCCCTTTAGTTAATTAGTCAACTAATCATTAGTTATCCTACATAGGTAGAGGATCCTGTAAAAAAAAGGGTTTCTTGTGAAAAATGTAAGAAAGAATCTACACCATTAGATCTTTGATCTAATGGTTGAGATTATTAGGGACCAAATTGTAAAATGTGTTTTATTATTTTGGATTGATTTGAAAATTGCAGGGTCATAGAGTCTTTTATATCCACTTTGAAAATAGGAAACTGTAAATTAAATCCCAACAATTTTGAATCCTCTTTCTTCTTCCAGATCTGTGAATTCGAATCCTCTTTCTTCTCCAGTTCAAAGATCTCGAATCATCATCATCATGAATCCATCTCGAATCATCATCATCATTAGTTTACATCTCGAATCATCATCATCACCATCGATACATCAGCTTCATCATTCCTTCATCATCATCATCATCATCATCATCGATACAGCGACGTCTTCACCGCTTCCGTGGCCCCGAATCATCGACATCTCCACCGCTCCGAATCATCGACGTCTCCGAATGAGAGACTGTAGAGAGGCGGCGCCGGCTACCTCCCCACGACGACGGGCAGCAGTGGTGGTGCCGGCAGTGGAACGACGAGGTTGTAGTGTTATACAAAGTTATAATAGGGTAATATGGTGTTATATATTATTCATAGTGTTTTATAGTGATTTGTAGTGTTATATCTTGTTTTGTAGTGTTATGTACTTATTACAGTATTATGAAGAATGGTGTTTTGCAGTGTCTTTAATAGTGTTATATACTTATTGAATGGTGTTATATACTTATTGAATGATGTTATATAATTATTGAATGGGGTTATATACTTATTGAATGATGTTATATAATTATTGAATGGTGTTATATATGTGTTGAATGGTGATTTGCAGTGTTATTCGTAGTGTTTTTATAGATATTTAAAATGGCGTTATATACTTATTGAATGATGTTATATATGTGCTGAATGGTGGTTGCAGTGTTATTCGTAGTGTTTTTAGAGGGATCTTTTAAAAAAATCTTGTTTCTATAAATAAGGTGGCGGTTATGGAAGATTTTGAATTAATTGAATCAATGATAAAATTATTTGTTTACCCTTTTGAATTAATTTAGACTAGGTGGACACCCGTCCGATGGACGCCGGTACATCGTAAACATTGAATGTAAGCCTACGTTTATATGAAGTAGTTTCTAAAACGTTTAGACATGACCCACGAATCTTCACATTTACACGTTTCAACTGCTCCGTTGACCTTCCCGTTAAGGTCAATCTCAAAAAGCGGAGATAAATCACGTTGAATTACAACATCATCGTCTAAGAAAACCACCTTATCAAGATTTGGGAATAGCTGCGTAAAATAAGCATCAAAATTTAAAACATCAGCAACACTGCACCATGTGAAATGACCAAAAAGGGCATGTATTAGGTTACCTCTGGAAGATATATTCGGAGATGATTAAGCAGTGATATGTATTTAGGGCTTCCATGATAATAATTTCGAATTCCGTTATGATTTTCCACAGCTTGAAGAACTAGAACATTAGCTCACTTGTAATCCCACAAAAATCTAGACCGGATAGTGTTTCAATTCCTGAAGCGGTTGATCTCGAAGCACCAAAAGTGTGCATTGACCCATTTAGTTTCCTCAAATTGTAATGTACATCGAGTTCCCATTAGCTGGAGTCAGCAACACACTATTAGAATAAGAATCACACTATTAGAACATCCAAAATTTTCTTAAGGTTGAACATATGTACTGCCAGTAGACACAAAATGAGATGGTACCAAAACTTGATACAACCACAGTTCACAACCACCGTCGTGGCTGCTAGGTTACCTGCCTGTGTAATACACGGGTTGAACAATTTAATTTTAATCACAAGTCTCCCAACATTTCCATGTAAATTACATTTGTCGTTTGATTTGTAACTTTACCTTCTTTATCTAAATTAGTAATTTTACTCCGGCTCTACTCTTTACTCTTGAAAGTGCAACATAAACTCAACTCCCAAAATGTCGAAAGAAACAAACCGGCATGTAAAAATAAGAGAGAAGTAGATTACATATGACTTCTTTGCTAATTACATAAACCTAAAGTGTCGAGGTCACGATTCACTGAAATACCGATTTGTTTTAGCGTTCTATTGTTGTCTTTGACCTTTTTGCCCTCCAGAC